>JAWQFJ010016338.1:207500-240000 GCA_034096865.1 Theodoxus fluviatilis | reverse complement strand
AAAAACTGATTTATCAAATTCATAAATGCTCATACCTGGCAAACAAAAAAACAAGAAGAAAAGAAGAAGAAGAGGATAAAGAAGAAAGGGAAGAAGAAAGAGGAAGAAGAAGAAAAAGAAAAAAGAAGAGAGGAAAAAGAAAAAAGACAAAAAAAGAAAGAGGAGGAGGAGAAGGGGGAGGAGGAGGAAGGAGAAAAAGGAGGAAGGAGAAAAAGGAGGAAGGATATAAAGGAGGAAGAATATAAAGGAGGAAGAAGAAAGAGGAGGAAGAAGAAAAGGAAGAGGAGGAAGAAGAAAAGAGGAGGAAGAGGAGGAAGAAGAAAAGAGGAGGAGGAGGAGGAGGAGGAGGAGGAGGAGGAGGAGGAGGAGGAGGAAGAAGAAGAAGAAGAAGAAGAAGAAGAAGAAGAAGAAGAAGAAGAAGAAGAAGAAGAAGAAGAAGAAGAAGGTAAACACATACCTCTTGCTGAATTTCATTGATTCTATCCAGACATTCCTCTCTCTCCTTTTCAACAAGTCCAGCAAGCTCTTCATCATACTGAGGAGGATCTGTAGAAAGAAAAAAACCCACAACCAGATTGTACATAGCTATATATTTAATGTCTTCTTTTTTAGTTATCAGACACTTCTATGCCTCCCTACACAATAGATGATGGACCCTGGTGGACAAGAAATTGCGTCAACAAGAGGGATAACATATCTGTGTTATATTTTGCTTTTTATCATGACATGCAAGATTTCCAGTATAAAACACTACATTGAATGTTATCTACTTATGATCTCCTGTATAAGATTAAACTTATTACATATAACATATGCTCTCTGTGCTGAAAATGAGTAGAGGCATTGGAACATCTCTTTGTAAATAATAGTCAGCAGATCCCTATGGAATCATATTGAATTTTTTATCAGTGACAAGACAGGAAAAAACATAACATTGATTCCTTGTGATATTCTGTTTGGTTCAAGTTCATATAATGATGCTGTAAATCATATCATTCTTCTAGTTTTTAAAAATCACACATCATCAACAGAAAAAAACAAGGGTCATTTACCAGATATTGCATATTTCACGGTGCATTAATGGCGAATAATTAAAACAGAGATGTTCATATCCAACTTGCTTGTGGTAGGAGAATCGGAGAGCAAGTGAGATAAATTTAGATGAGCCTTTTCCTTGCTGTGTACCATTTAAGAAATAAAGTTATATCAAAGTCTTAAGTTCCTGTAGCGGCTTTCTCCACTCTTGACTAGTATCCCTGTTCCACCCTTCTCCACCCATCTTAGGTTAACTCTTAAGTCCCTCAGACAATAACCAATATTACTGTTCCAGGCTTTAATGACAATATATACAAAACAGTAAGGTCGACGTTTCGAGTATAAACTCTTTGTCAAGACAACAACACAAACAACCCCTGTCACTGAGTTCAGTGTTGTCAAGACAACAACACAAACAACCCCTGTCACTAAGTTAAGTGTTGTCAAGACAACAACACAAACAACCCCTGTCACTAAGCTAAGTGTTGTCAAGACAACACCACAAACAACCCCTGTCACTAAGCTAAGTGTTGTCAAGACAACAACACAAACAACCCCTGTCACTAAGTTACCGTAAATTCCGGCCTATAAGCCGCGCCTTTTTTTTCATGAACGGACCCCTGCGGCTTATAAACCGGTGCGGCCAATCTATGGATTTTTCTCGAGAAAGTGGACTTGAATTCGCTCACTTACCTTTAAGTTTATTGTTGCTATGCGAAGTTCGTCGTATGACAACAACTCACACTCACACGGCACAGACAGCTGTGAGTTGGCAGTCAAAGTTAGGAATGATCGATCAGTTACACATTCAACCCAACAGAAGTAACACACACAAGACCGAAAGTAATGTGGAAAACACGTCGCCAAGTCTATGATGCAGCTTTCAAACTGGATGCCATCGCCAAAGCTATGGAGAAAGGGAATCGCGCTGCCGCCCAAGAACTAGGCATCAACGAATCTATGGTTCGGCGGTGGCGAAAACAGGAAGGTGAACTTGCCAAGTGCAAGAAGTCCAAGAAAGCATTCCGAGGTTGCAAAGCACGTTGGCCAAAACTTGAAGACGAACTTGAAGACTGGATTAACACACAACGTGTTGATGGTCGCGGTGTTTCCACTGTACAGCTTCGTCTTAAAGCGCGCACAGTTGCATCCAGTCTGAATCTTACCGACTTGGTGTTTCCGTTTCATGAGACGCAAAGGATTGTCCATACGTGCGCGTACAACTTTGTGGCAACAGCTGCCGCCGGACTTTGTTGAGAAACTTGCGTCTTTCCGCAACTACACACAGAAGCAAGTAACAGAGAATCTGATTGGTCCGCTATGATTGGTACGTTATTTTGGTTAATTTTGTGCGGCCTATACTAAGAAGCGGCTTATCTATGGATTTTTCAGATTTTTTTTTTAATTCAGGGGGTGCGGCTTATACTAAGGTGCGCCTTATAGGCCGGAATTTACGGTAAGTGTTGTCAAGACAACAACACAAACAACCCCTGTCACTGAGCTAAGTGTTGTCAAGACAACAACACAAACAACCCCTGTCACTAAGCTAAGTGTTGTCAAGACAACAACACAAACAACCCCTGTCACTGAGCTAAGTGTTGTCAAGACAACAACACAAACAACCCCTGTCACTGAGCTAAGTGTTGTCAAGACAACAACACAAACAACCCCTGTCACTGAGTTAAGTGTTGTCAAGACAACAACACAAACAACCCCTGTCACTAAGTAAAGTGTTGTCAAGACAACAACACAAACAACCCCTGTCACTAAGCTAAGTGTTGTCAAGACAACAACACAAACAACCCCTGTCACTAAGCTAAGTGTTGTCAAGACAACAACACAAACAACCCCTGTCACTAAGTTAAGTGTTGTCAAGACAACAACACAAACAACCCCTGTCACTAAGTTAAGTGTTGTCAAGACAACAACACAAACAACCCCTGTCACTGAGTTAAGTGTTGTCAAGACAACAACACAAACAACCCCTGTCACTGAGTTTAGTGTTGTCAAGACAACAACACAAACAACAACTGTCACTAAGCTAAGTGTTGTCAAGACAACAACACAAACAACCCCTGTCACTAAGTTAAGTGTTGTCAAGACAACAACACAAACAACCCCTGTCACTAAGTTAAGTGTTGTCAAGACAACAACACAAACAACCCCTGTCACTGAGCTAAGTGTTGTCAAGACAACAACACAAACAACCCCTGTCACTAAGTTAAGTGTTGTCAAGACAACAACACAAACAACCCCTGTCACTAAGTTAAGTGTTGTCAAGACAACAACACAAACAACCCCTGTCACTGAGCTAAGTGTTGTCAAGACAACAACACAAACAACCCCTGTCACTAAGTTAAGTGTTGTTTGTGTTGTTGTCTTGACAAAGAGTTTATACTCGAAACGTCAACCTTACTGTTTTGTATATTGTCATTAAAGCCTGGAACAGTAATACTGGTTATTGTCTGATTCCTAACCCCAGGCCGCAGTCATTTGTTTTTCGGTTAGTGCAACTCTTAAGTCCCTGTAAAGTAGACAGACAGTTTAATTGCCTGCCTTGCAAATAAGCTATGTAAAGTAGCCCAAGATGGGCAGAAAGGCAGAACAGGAATACCAGTCAAGCTTGGACAAGGGTGCTACAGGGACAAGAGTTTTAAATGTTCTTTTTCAAAAGGGCTTAAATGCGGGAGTCTGCAGCCAAGTGTTAAGCACTGTTGAATTGCAATTCCTTGCCACCAGTGGGTGCAGTGTTCAATCCTGTGCAAATCCCTGTGTTGTATTCTTCAGCAGGGTGCTTTTAACTCACAAATGTTCTCCCCACCCAGGAGTAAAAATCAGGGACCTGTGAGGCAGAGCTGGAAAACCATGGAAATTAATATTGGTGTGTCATTCACAACCTGGATGTAAGCTCTGCAGGGAGTTTGGATGGTGTAGGAATTATGATAAAAGTCTCTCAATGACCAAGGAATAAAAATGTGCCCTGTGAGCTCCCATCGATGGATGAAAATTGCAAGATAAAAGTGAGCATCTTACCTTTACCATGCAACTAACCTACAGGCGATGCAAAACAAAGCTTGCATGCCAGCACTGCTATTTTAGATATGCAGAGTGGCAGTCTGCAGTCTTATCAAATGGTGTAAAATGTCTATGATAAACTCTAAATATTTTAATGCTATGCTTCATGGATGCTAATATTATAATCATCATTTGCATTAAACATTTTTGTATCTCTTGTTTTTCCCTGGTCTAACACCAAGACAATAGGAGATCAATTTTCATTGCACTGCACTAAATTCAGCCATTAATCATATTAAAATAATCACAGCTTGATTGCACATATAAATGTCCACCCAAAAACAAAAACAATACAGCAGCTATTCCATTTCAATGTACATGTTTGGCAGTGCAAATCTCTCTCTCTCTCTCTCTCTCTCTCTCTCTCTCTCTCTCTCTCTCTCTCTCTCTCTCTCTCTCTCTCTCTCTCTCTCTCTCTCTCTCGTGGGGGAAAATTTCGCACTATTCATAAAATAAGTAGCATCAAAACGACTAACACAAGTAACAGACATCAGCAAAATGACGTGACCTAAGAATGGAAATAGTTAACTTACTTGCCAACAACTTGTTTAGCTCTTCGACGTCAGCGACTTTCTGTCTCATCTCCTTGATGAGAGCAACGACTGAAGTCAGGTAAAGGAGGCGACGGTTCAGTTCACCGGTGCTAGCCTCTCGATTTTCGGAAACCAAGTCCTTGTTGACACCCTCCAACTCGGCAACAAGGTGATCCAGGAACAGTCTGTACTCTGCATTTCCAAGGGTGAATTTATCTGGGATTGTGCCAGTACTCCTCTTGCAGGTTTGAAGAAAATTGCTCGGCCTTAAAACACAATCTTTTGGGGTGAACAGAGCCTGCAGTGTGAGTCGCCTCGCAGGCACGCAGCTATCAAGCCAGTGTGCAGCACCTCCGAGCGTCTCGCGTCTACTGGAAACGCTTGCCAAAAAATGTCTGCAGAGGAAGGATCTTTGAGGCAGTCGCATGCATGTTTGAGAGTTACACGAATACAACTTGAAAGCAAATCTCAAATGATTTGTCACGACAGCGAAAGTCTTAGAAGACCGATGAAACATTGTTGTCCTGAGTCGACTCACGCACACCTGAAGGTCCTCGGATAGTCAGCGAGAGTCGTCTACCTTAACAGGAGTATTTATTGTTCATAGCCGCAGGAGAGTCATACATAGTAATCTCCCCTTTATCTCAGCTGCCAAGGACCCATGCAGTTCCAGCAGTAGATAAGAGAACAGCAGCAATAAGAACACGGATATGAGATGGAATAACCAGCACTCATTTGCTGAGGGTACTCAATATAACAAAGCGGAATAGTTACAACTCAGCTTTCCTTCTGTAGAGGCGGGTGATGTTTCAAGCTCTTCTTCCTACCTCCCAAACTGACACAGCAGGTCTATTGCTTCTCTCTGGAATGATGTATGGATGTGTGGATTTTTACGGCCTATCAGCCTGTATAGGTTATGTAAGGCCACTTATCACAAAAACATCTAGTTAGACTAAGAGGCCTCTTACGAACCTCGAAGGGAGACACGGTGGGTCAATTCTCCCTCCCAACCCCCTGGGGGATGGTTCTCTCTGGCCCTCATGGAAACCTATCAGCCTATGTAGGTTATGTAAGGCCATTGACTACAAAGTAATGAAAGCTGACCGAAGTAAGAGCAAGTCGTCTTAAATTTCCTAATTATTTGCCTTGTATTCGTACAAATTGTCTAGGGAGACAAGTGGATCTATTCTTCCCCCCAACCCACTGATCATTTTGTCGACTCTGTTGCTAATTGGTTCGTGCGCTTGACCTGCAGCAGCTTGCGGCTAGTGGGTGTGGCGTTTGAAGCTGCGTGGTACCCAGAGTTGCATCCTTGAGCAACATTTCTTCTCCCCACCCACAAGTAAAACTGGTACCCGAGAGGGCACATTTGGCACACAGTAGTACACTTAACCCTTGCATGCAAATATGAGCCAGCATCAGGTTGGAATACTTCTTAGGGAGTGGAGTCGGTGCTGGTACCCGACTGTGTGAATCTTTTTTGTCCATGACCGTTTTTGTTGTCCAGTGCCAGTGAAGGATTGATCAAGCGGCCCTGTGATCAGGGCGTAAACTGTAAAGCAAAGCGGTTCAAGACCCAGACATGGGCGACAAGTTGCTGAATAAAACCACAACTTTACCTTTTACAATCCTCCTCTTGGGACCTTTCCCATTGCAGGGCCTGGACTGGCGGAACCGTTGATGACTAATTGCTGGTTTTTCAATTGCCAAGACTGGCTTTGTTGCAAAGAGGAACTCTAACTTGATCGAGTCTGCTCCAATAGATACATGTTGATTTGTCACCTGGTATTGCATGAATTAAAAGTCAAGAAGCAGTACTTCAAAACAACTCATTTTTCACAATGATTTATTGGATCTCACTGGAGTGTTGTCATAAAAAGAAACAGCAATGAAAACTTGTCATAAAAATGACCACATCTGCCTACATAGCTCAGAAGCTGGACAGTGGCAGAAGCTGCACTTTGCACTGGTTGGAGTAATTGTCACTCGTGTCTTCCAAACAAATCACATTTAATTAATAAACAAAACAAACAAACTAAACCCAGTTAACACAATCACAAAAACTGCAAACTGGAAGACAATCACAGTTTGATACAGCTGTATATTCCAACCAGTTGTGCTTCTTTAGGTGTATTTCTTTCAACATGAAAGTAACGAAAATCCATACAGGTCTTGCTATAAATAAATTTGGCAAAACAAACTCGGCATTATCTCTTTCCTATCAAACTGAAATATATCACTTTCAAACCACTGAAAAACCAAGTTTTCTGGTGACATTCCAAATGGCTACTTACACAACAGGGTGTTCCATACAGCCTACAATCAGCTGATGAAAGGCACAGGGGTATCATGGACCTTCTGTTTCCATCCACTGCGCAAGTGCAAGCCCCAACACACAGGTGAGTGCACTTTAGTTACAAAGCATGCCATAGCAAAAGCACATAGGATATGTTCTCCCACTTAGACATGCTAGTGGTGGCGATGACATTGTCCAGTTGTTCCACATTTACCATCATGTCTGAACTTGGGTTGAAATGGCATTAGCCTTTTCTGCAGTTGCAAAGATGTACATAAATTCAAATCTTCAACAATCTGTGTCCAAAGAAATGCATGCTCTATCTAGTTAGGTGCAATTTACCAAATAAAAAGATGTGTGGCAATTTTTTATTATTATGATAGTTTTACAACTGTCAACAGTAAAAGATAAAATACAATATCCACCACATAATGACATCACAGAATTGAGTAATGGCAGTGCGGTGAATATCAAATAGAGTGAGGCAGATGACGATGTCTTCTTGGTCATATCCAACAAGCACAAATATACTTCAAACAGTAATTCTGTCAAAATTTGTTTTCATAATCTCTCTTTTCAGTGCTGTATAAAAAGCAGCATTTAATTTTGAAGCAAGAAACTTAAAAAGCTGCTGAGGTCTGAAAGCACTTTTTACTGTCAAATTAAATCACCAAAAATCCAAGTTTTGAAAAAAAAAATCTGTCTGTATGTTCCTAGCACACAAATTTCTCAGTAGTCCTTATCCTCCTACTAAACAGCACTTCTTTGGGAATGGTGACACAGTATTTAACCACGTCCCTCTGCCTACAGGGAAAAATGGCTGGCCATGGACAGTCATCAGTGGACAGCGAATCAAATTTGGATGCACTGGACAGACGGTCATTTCAACAACTCATGCCAGATGCAGCATGAGAAATTTTAACAGTGTGAACCAAGTGAAACTCATTCCAGAGCTCTTTATTCCCATTCCCCTTCACTGGAAAAGCAGCATGCAGCAATGTGAATTTCCAACTCTGCCTCACTTATCACACAATACTTGGATGATGGAGAAAGAATGACTTGTTTTAGTACATATATATATATATATATATATATATCACAAATATCAATCTAGGTTAGAATTCCAGAAAAAATCCTATCTATTCATATGTATGCTCTGCGATTAATATATAGCTCAGCCATAACCATGATAGAAGATGGGATACACTCTCAATATGCACAATTTGGTGAGTGACTATCAAAATAAATGAATGCTATGTGATTCAGGGAGGCAGAGTGGTTAATGCATCACAAAAGCAATGCCATTCAGCTTATAGCCAAACATCTCAACTTCTTTGATTCAGCACTGAAGGTAAAGAGCCACAGCGGTGCCTTGCTCGTGCATTAAAAAAATCTGTTGTAGGCCGATTTGAAAGGCTCCCATATCTCTAATGATGTCACAATATGGATCTTCAGACTTTAAAGACACTACTCTCAAGTACGGACTCCCAAACAGCTTTGACCATCTCTGGGCTGGCTTTCCCATCCTGAAGGAAAATGAGCAACCCAATTTTAATGCCACTGCGGAGCTCCAGCAAACTGAAGTGCTCTGGTACATTTTTTGCCCTGTTTGCTTATGTCCTAGCACAACAGTCCCTTACTATAAAACAACTGTAATTAAGGAGACATCATCCACATCTTCAGTACAAATTAGTCCCAGGACAAACATTGGTCAAATGCTGTGGTTTCATGTTGTGAACCATCAAATGGCAGGAGAGCTTGGCAAGATTGAAAGAACTCTGGGATTCTGGCAACAAAATACGAACATAACTTCTCCTTCCCTCCCCACCCATCCACCTTTCCCGACCCTTCAACATTCTCTCATATACAGCTGAATTGTGGTTTTTGTCATGCATCACCAATACAGTTATTTTAGACTATAGTTCCAAACGACCTGCAACCGCCTCAACAAGATGGAAGAAGTATAGTTTACAATTCAGTGGAATAACTAACAAATGATCAAGGTATGCAGATGCAAAATCTCTGGAGGGAAAACTATACATTTACTGTGTTGAGGAAAAAACAAACAAACACACACTAGGCACTTTCTGGAAGGCTGGGCTCATTATTTCATGTTCAGGACTTGGGCAAAACATCCTTTCTAGCTGGTGCTCTTCCTGAAGCCTGCGTGACAATCACCATTCACTCAGTAGGCAAAGCGCATGTTGGGGGTGTAGCCCAACTTCTCCAGGTTGGGGAGGCAGGCAAAGTTGATCATAGGGGGAGGTCCACACATGAGGATCAGCGTGTCATCTGAGGGAGGGGGCAGATGGGCCTGGATCATGGCAGAGTCCACAAAGCCCTTGCTGTACTTCCAGCCTGAAACAGGAATGCAGAGTTTTCAGAGCAAGTTTGCACACCTGTATGCAGGAGAAAGTCTGTACACCTGTATGCAGGAGAAAGTCTGTGCACCTGTATGCAGGAGAAAGTCTGTACACCTGTATGCAGGAGAAAGTCTGTACACCTGTATGCAGGAGAAAGTTTGCACACCTGTATGCAGGAGAAAGTCTGTACACCTGTATGCAGGAGAAAGTCTGTGCACCTGTATGCAGGAGAAAGTCTGTACACCTGAATGCAGGAGAAAGTCTGTGCACCTGTATGCAGGAGAAAGTCTGTGCACCTGTATGCAGGAGAAAGTCTGTACACCTGTATGCAGGAGAAAGTCTGTGCACCTGTATGCAGGAGAAAGTCTGTGCACCTGTATGCAGGAGAAAGTCTGTACACCTGTATGCAGGAGAAAGTCTGTACACCTGTATGCAGGAGAAAGTCTGTGCACCTGTATGCAGGAGAAAGTCTGTACACCTGTATGCAGGAGAAAGTCTGTGCACCTGTATGCAGGAGAAAGTCTGTACACCTGAATGCAGGAGAAAGTCTGTACACCTGTATGCAGGAGAAAGTCTGTACACCTGTATGCAGGAGAAAGTCTGTACACCTGTATGCAGGAGAAAGTCTGTGCACCTGTATGCAGGAGAAAGTCTGTGCACCTGTATGCAGGAGAAAGTCTGTGCACCTGTATGCAGGAGAAAGTCTGTACACCTGTATGCAGGAGAAAGTCTGTACACCTGTATGCAGGAGAAAGTCTGTGCACCTGTATGCAGGAGAAAGTCTGTGCACCTGTATGCAGGAGAAAGTCTGTACACCTGTATGCAGGAGAAAGTCTGTACACCTGTATGCAGGAGAAAGTCTGTACACCTGTATGCAGGAGAAAGTCTGTACACCTGTATGCAGGAGAAAGTCTGTACACCTGTATGCAGGAGAAAGTCTGTGCACCTGTATGCAGGAGAAAGTCTGTACACCTGAATGCAGGAGAAAGTCTGTACACCTGTATGCAGGAGAAAGTCTGTACACCTGTATGCAGGAGAAAGTCTGTACACCTGAATGCAGGAGAAAGTCTGTACACCTGTATGCAGGAGAAAGTCTGTGCACCTGTATGCAGGAGAAAGTCTGCACACCTGTATGCAGGAGAAAGTCTGTACACCTGTATGCAGGAGAAAGTCTGTACACCTGTATGCAGGAGAAAGTCTGTGCACCTGTATGCAGGAGAAAGTCTGTGCACCTGTATGCAGGAGAAAGTCTGTACACCTGAATGCAGGAGAAAGTCTGTGCACCTGTATGCAGGAGAAAGTCTGTACACCTGAATGCAGGAGAAAGTCTGTACACCTGTATGCAGGAGAAAGTCTGTGCACCTGTATGCAGGAGAAAGTCTGCACACCTGTATGCAGGAGAAAGTCTGTACACCTGTATGCAGGAGAAAGTCTGTGCACCTGTATGCAGGAGAAAGTCTGTACACCTGAATGCAGGAGAAAGTCTGTGCACCTGTATGCAGGAGAAAGTCTGTGCACCTGTATGCAGGAGAAAGTCTGTACACCTGTATGCAGGAGAAAGTCTGTACACCTGTATGCAGGAGAAAGTCTGGGCACCTGTATGCAGGAGAAAGTCTGTACACCTGAATGCAGGAGAAAGTCTGTGCACCTGTATGCAGGAGAAAGTCTGTACACCTGTATGCAGGAGAAAATCTGTCCACCTGTATGCAGGAGAAGGTCTGTACACCTGTATGCAGGAGGAAGTCTGTACACCTGTATGTAGGAGAAAGTCTGTGCACCTGTATGCAGGAGAAAGTCTGTACACCTGTATGCAGGAGAAAGTCTGTACATCTGAAATCTGGAGGAAAGTTACATGCATTTCTGGAGCAAGTCTTTGAAAGGAAAGCAGGGATCTTCATAATCACGAGATGTGTGGACAAAAATATGAATTTCTGGTGGAGTCTTTTACTCTTACACACCATGAATTTGAGTAATACCCTGCAGCAAAGGTATAATCAGTGTTTTATTTATTTGATTTTTTCCAAGGCAATAGTAAAAATACTATTTAACATACATAACCAAATATTTCCGGTATTGACCCCAAAGTCCCAGTATAACTGATGCAGTGATACATCCAAAAACCAGTTTCTATTTTGTCATCTGACTATTCTTGTACAATATTGTCATGAAAATATTTTTAGAACTCAACAGCAGACAGAAGCTGGTTCTGTGCCCATGGTCCGTGACTCATTCCATGAAGACAAAGCAGCAACTTACCACAGAGTCCAAGAAGGACGGAATAGAGCTTCACAGTCCATTACTTTGTGTATCCCATGTACATGTAAGGCCGAAGACTACAAATTCACTAGAGCTGGTTGAGTAAGAGTGAGTCAAGTCTCCATTTTCCTAGTCATCGGCATTCTACCAATCATATAGGGAGACATAGGGGTCTGTCTCACCCCCAACCCACAGGGAGATGACAACATACCAGGCTCAGGCCTATCCAGGGTGAAGTGGAGGCGGAAGCGCTTGGGATGAGCCAGCTGGATCTCCTCCAGCTCCGGCCTCAGTAGGATGTCCCTCTCCGTCTGTGACAGACATGAGGTCATTCAGTGCAACATGGGCACAGGCCAACAATTCACTCTCAATGTTGTCCGCAACAACTATATTTAGACCAAAGTGTTATGGCATAATCTTGACATTTCATGTCAATTTTCTAAATGCATGTTTAGGTTCTCATTGGGGCAGAAGCTAGAATGACTAGTGTATAGAATCTGTTTCACCATTTAACGCAGAAAGTGGACAGGTTCTGGGTGATAAAAAACAAAACCTATGAAAATGGTGATATCCGTGTTATTACTGGAATGTCTATGGTCTGCCAGCAAGGGTGAAAGGATGGGATCTACAACTTTCATCCAGATTTCTTAGGTCAAAGTTTCCACACCTGGTTGGCGAAGAGGAGGGAAAGCTCAGTCTTGTCTTCAGGGTCCTTGAAGACAGCACGGATGACCTGCAGCATGGGGGTGATGCCTGCAGCAGACAAGAGCTCCATGAATAGCTGTCATTTTGGACTGACAACAAGTAGTATCTCTGCTTCACATAGTCCAGAATCAAATTATACAAAATGGGATCTACACAGTGAAACCACTGCTTCAAACATTTTCTGCCAATAGCACTTGACACAGGACATCCCCCTCTGCAGCTGGACTCCTCCACTGTGGAGCTTTCAGGGCCTGTCCCACTGGGACCCCTAGCTGTACAGAGTGCTACCAAAGGTGTCTTGGGAGTTCCTCTTGTAGTTGCAGGATGCAGCCATGTGCCATGTCTATGCTACTGCAGTCTCAATAGACAGTGTCCTGCAACTGCCTTTAAGTCTTCTGCATTGCGAGAGTCCCAATTCCCAGGCAGTGGGGGATCCTAAACAGCAGATAGTGCAGCAGATACCCTGCAGCTCACCTCCACGGAAATAAACCAAATAGGTCCATCCATTCTTCCTATGCATTACATAACATTGCCTGCAAAGTATTGAATACATGCATTAACACATCATTCATTTCAAATCAACAAGAGACAGAGGCACAGCATGAGTAATGAACTTTTGTCAGAAGTTAGTAGGCGTTATTAAAATGGACACTAATGGATATCCATCAAAATACCCCCCACAAAATTTTATAAGGTGTACTTAATCAGATATAATTTCAAAGACAATTAGAATGGGGATGAGAAAAGTGCCAGGAGAAAATGCTCACCTGTGCCTCCAGCAATCAATCCTACTTTCTTGGCAACACGTGTCTCGGGCTCCTGCTTCTTGTCAGGGCGGATCTTGAACACACCTGGCAAAGGAAGCAACTAATGGGCATTTGGCAACTCTGTCATTCACATACTGTAGTTTCCTTCATAAATAAAAATATCACACACACACACACTCTCTCTCTCTCTCTCTCTCTCTCTCTCTCTCTCTCTCTCTCTTTCTCTCTCTCTCTCTGTTTCCTGAAATCCTTAGAGCTAAGGCTAAGAGACTGTTTCAGGCAAGAGTGAAATGAGAAACTCTGTGGAAGCAAAAGATTTGCAGTCTACCAGACTTTGAAAAGCTCATTTGAATGTGAAAGCTATCTAAATAGGATTAACATTAAGAAATTTAGGGATTCATTTATAAGATTCAGGTTGGGAATTAGCAAGCTGCGTAATAATGTAAGGTGGTGTAGAGAAAAAGTTGTTCGATCATGTCCATTCTGTATTGATAAAGTAGAAAATGAAGAACACTTTTTAATTCATTGCCCTAAATATACTTCTCTTTGGGAGCAGTACATAGCAAAGTATATTAACCCCAATAGGGGTGGGTACCGATACTTGGTAGACGGACAAGATACGTGGAAAACTAGAGCTTTAGCGATGTACATACATTATTCTATGAACTTAAGAAATATGTCTTTCTAGACAGGTGTTGTAGGGTGGCCGGCAGCAGGATGCAGGTGGACACGACTTGGTTTGTGTACATGTATTTTAGCTTTGAAGCATGGACAAAGCTTTTTATACTAAATGTTAATAACTTGCACTTTCGTACACCTCTTGGGTGACGTGTTTATACAAGTGTTTATAAACTGTACATATTTTTCTTATCAGTTTGGGCTCTTTGAGAGCTGCTTTTGACATAACAGTAACAGACTGTGATTCAAACAGTTGTGATGAACACGTGTTCTTTTAGTTGAGAGATGCTAAAAGTATCAATATCTACGGTATTGTTTTACGTAATACTGTACATAACATGTCTTAATTGTCTGGTGGGTCGTCGGCCAAAATAAACAATCAATCAATCAATCTCTCTCTCTCTCTGTGAATAGTTGGCAAGTATAATCAAGAATTAATTTGGAAGAGCTCTACTTCATCATAGAAATATCTTCCCTGCATCACTACTGACATAGACCATGATACTGTAACTGGGCAGAGTGAGGAGAAGGAGAAGAACAAAAGCAAGAAGTGAGAGGAGGTAGGAAGGAACAGCAGCATGTAGAGCATGATAAGAAAGAAGAGAAAGTGAACGAGTAGTAGTGGATGGATGGATGGATGATGGATGGAGTTTTACAGCCTATCAGCCTTTGTAGGCTATGCAAGGCCATTAAGCTAAAACATCACTAGAATTGTTTGTAGTAAGCGCAAATCAAGTCACAATGCCTCTATTCATTTGCCTCTTACGAATCGCGCAGGGAGACGCAGTGGGTCTATTTTTACCCCGAACCCACAGGGGAAAGTTGTAGTGGAGAAAAAAGGAGGCACAGCAGGAAAAGTAGTGGGAGGAGAAATGGACTTTGAGAAATTTGAAAAGGAAGTTGAATAGGAGGAAGATGAGGGAGATGCAGGAGGAGGAGGAGGAGTACACGCAGCAGGAGGAGGAGGAGGAGGAGGAGGAGGAGGAGGAGGAGGAGGAGAAGGAGGAGGAGGAGAAGGAGGAGGAGGAGGAGAAGGAGGAGGAGGAGGAGGAGGAGGAGGAGGAGGAGGAGGAGGAGGAGGAGGAGGAGAAGATAAAGTAGAAGAAAGAGAAAGATGGAAGAGGATGGGGGATGGTGAGGAGAAAGACCAAAATGAAGAAACCTTCAGCTGCTAAGTGTTTATGACAGCTTATAGATGCAAACTCACCCCTTCCCTCGTAGATAAGAAGGCCGCTGGGACCACGGACATCAATGAAGTCCCCTATCTCCATGCTCTCCAAGTATTGGGACATCTTCCCACCCTCAGGGAACTTGGGGTGCACATTCTTGAAGTACACCTGGTTGACAAAAGGCAGTCCTTTGTCAGGTAAAGTGAAAGATGATGGTAAAAAATATTTACCTACAGATTTTACTAATAAAATGAGAAGCTGTCAAAACGGATAAAGGCATTAGTTATTTTGAGAAGATTTTGACATGGAAAAGCTGAACTACTGCAACTTGTGCAAGTATCAAATTTGGTTCATACAAGACCAGATTGCTTTATTACAAGGGCATGTGAGCTTGACATTCATGTGACATTCTGGAGCATTCAAGGACATTTTGACTGCTGATCAAGTGAACTCTCCCATTCATCCAATTACCACAGCATATTTTCTTCAGGGACTTGTATACAACTCAAATAACATGATGAAAGCATTCAGTAGTACATGCATAGCATTTCAAAGGTGAAGGCTTTTCAATATTTTTTAATGCCTAACCACCATGTGTAAGCATCCCGCTGCCCCCTTGCTTGAAACTGTAACTGAACCATATGTCAACATTTACTAAATATCTGAACAGCAAAATGCACCATGTGGAAATGCTGACTCAATACTATGCATTGTATCTGTTTGGTGGCATAATTCCCTTTAACTACAGGAAGACTGGAGCCCACCTTTCTGCTCATATAACCAAAATTGTTTCCTCTGCACAAATCACACACACACACACACTGTCTCTCTCTCTCTCTCTCTGTCTCTCTCAAGACTTATTAATGAGTCTCACCTTGATAACAAGGTCCATAACGCCCTTGTCGTCATCACTAGACACAGGGGTGTAGGGCCGGATGATCAGCTGTCCATCAATGCGGGCAGTCAGATAGATGTGCTGGCCTGCAAATAACTTTGTCTGTAGGCAAAGCTACTTGCACCTACATCACGTGATCCAGTATTTAATCCAGAAAGAAAAATGCAAAGGAAAAATGCATTTAGTATTCAATAAGTTACTGAAACTGTCAAGAACACTCTATTATACAGCAACTCCTATTGGCTGGATCTAAGAAAAAGAGCCAAGCAGCATTTCCAAACTCAAACTTTTCACCATACCCATGTTGTAATGATTCTCCTTTGACACATCAGAGATCTATAATGAAGCAGTGTCACTTTTCATGGCAAAACTAACAGTCTCACTACATTCCGGGTTGTTGGCCTGAACCAAGCTTGCTTTTTAAACAATACCAAAAACAAACACACACTCTCTCTCTCTCTCTCTCTCTCTCTCTCTCTCTCTCTCTCTCTCTCTCTCTCTCTCTCTCTCTTTCTCATTGTCATTGTGAACTAGTAAGGCTTTTGACACCATAATAAGATACCAAAATCTGTCAGATAATTCCCTGACATTGTGCACGGACCTATTGGCAAACCAAGAATGTGCTCTGGGGTGGGCAGGGCAAATCTGAAGCGCCGAGTGTCAGGACTGATGATCTGAAAAAACAACAAGGCAAACTTGATGTTGCACTAAAAATCCCATGACCATTCTGTCCAAACAGTAGAGATTCTGTGGTAGAATTTAACACACACACACCACCCCAAACAGGAGAGATTCTGTGATAGAATTTAACACACACACACACACCTCCCCCCACCCCCCCCTTTCAAAGTCATCTCATGCCATTGCAGGCACTGAAACCCCCAGTAGCAATCCTCTTAGCTCCAAGCACATAATTCAATATTCTGCAGCATTCCTGAAAACCAAGAGCCAGAGATTACATTTAATAACTGTTCATTGTCATTAAAATTCAAGAACCATCCTACCCTTATCCGGCATCTATGAAATGCATCATTTTTAAGTATGCTTGACAATAAGATTTTGGTAATTTCTTTGCAGCAGCAAAAGATGGATGATTTGTGGAGAAGCTCGAATGAAGATCTCGGCATCAACAGCCTTCATCCTCTTGATCTATTTCAGGCTGAAGCTCAAAATCACCCAGGTGGGGATAAGACCATTTCATGGTCACAAGCAACAGCAGCCTGCTACTGCTCCATGCCAAACTACCCTTCCCACCTCATGGATACAACACCCCACCCCCACCCCTCTCCCTGCAGCTGAAGCAGTACGGCAAATATTGTGGACAACACAAAATGACATGCCCCCCATCCTTCCCCATTTTTTAAAGCAACAGACAAGTCATGAAGTTGTCCTCTCAGAGTCAGCCCACCCACCTCCTTGTCGATGAGCTTGAAGGGGTACTTCACAGTGGGATCCACCAGCGCGTTCGGAGCCTTCTTCTTCTTGCCAAATAGGAAGATCTTGGCAAGTACAGCCGTCACTGCCACCACCCCTATTCCCAGCAACACAGGGATGCCCTGAAAGAGAGAAAATACATTCAGCATTTCTTGGATGTTTTAAGTTCGGGGCACAAAAGTGAGACCCCTGGACACAAAATTACACATTCAGCACCTCGGCTCAATTTGAGATGCATGCAAAACATAAGCTATGGGCAATTCTATTTTCAGACTTTGAAGAATTTTTGTTCCTCAATCAATATAAAATAGTATACTGTGGTGTTTTTGTCGGGGGAGAAAAAACAATTAATTATGTTTGATAATCACACGTACACACACACACAAACACACACACACACTCTCTCTCACTCGTCTCTGTCAAATCTTAATGGATTAAAAAAAATGTCTGCACCATAAGAAAGTTTGTTCTCTCATCCATTTGATAACATGAATAAATCAAAATGTTCAAAGGATTCTGTTAGTCTCATTTTGTGGTGAGGGATCACAAATGACTGGATAGCATGAAAACTATAAAGATTAGGTTAAGTGAAGCAGCTTGATTAACTTTCACTAAGCAGACATGATGCAAGGCATGAACGTTTTCAAGTCACAACATGCAGACAAACCTTGCCTTAGTCACAGTTTCTAAAATTTAAAAGGACTCCAGATATAGATTTTCTTATATCACAGTTCATCTCCCATTGACACAAGAAGTATACTTCTAAATATTTTAATAAACCCAGATTCTTCCCGTCCCAGGGATAGAACCACGGCACTGCACCTCGCACATCGTACAACCCCAAAGCATGCTCGCCTATCTCTGCCTGTCAAAGAGTCATTGTTTCAACAAGCGATTAGAGGCTGAGGGGCTGACCGTGTACTCAAGCAAGAGGGGAGAGCACTGGAGGGTGGGCTGCCAGGAACTGGTGTATATTGTAGATAAGAGCGATGGGAAGGGAAGTTCCTGTAAGTACCTATTGTTTTTGCTTTGGTACTTCTAAAGTTTACGATAGCTCAAACACAGCTTGTGGCAGTACAGTCCAAAACCAGGTTAAGCCTGGCTCATCCTTTCCCACCATCTGAGCACTTTCACACTCACATCCTCCCTCTCTCTCTCTCTCACTCACACACACACACACAAATGACACATACACACATGTACACACACATGCACACACACACACACACACACACTTGTTGAACTTGATCAAACAAAATTTACAAGGACTTTCCATTGTAGACAGTGTTTCTATTCCAAGTTTACTTGAAAGACCTTTCACCTTGTTCTCTGGTCAACTTGATCTAGAAAAGCAGTTGCAGCAGCTGTCAACATAATAAAGCCTGCATGCCCTCCATCAATCTATGTGTGAGCATTAAGATGTTGTCTCAGGACAAAGACCTCGGCTACAATACATTTTAGGTCATGGTGGAGGGTGAAATATGACCAATAAGTTTATTACTTACAAGCCCAATCTGATGACTCATTCAAAGCACACAATTTGTCTTTAAAATTTCAGGGCATACATGTGTGGCAGATTAAATTCATATTATCCATTTCAGATAAGGTTTAGCACCACAATTGGTGTAGCCTAGATACATTTGCAGCAGCAGGTAATGGACTTATCAATCATCATACTTAAAGTTCTACATTAACCTTTTGCTCTTCAGTGTCAGTTTGATACATGTTCATCCTGTAAAGTCTCCTTATGGAGCTCAGCCACAGGAGCATTCTTCATTTCAGGAGTCTTTGATTTCAGTGTAGACACATATAACAGTGTTTTACTGTTTATAACCTCCACCTAGGCCAAGAACATTTCAAGTGGCTTGCAAATTTTTCTTCAGACTGGGGGCACATGAATAACCAAGTTTTTACATTCCCTGCAATAACAAGAGCATATGTTGAGCATCCTTGAAATAAAGCAATGAATTAAACACACTTTTTCACTGAGCTGAAAAACTGCAGGACGCCTACTCTTTGTCTGCATCGAATGACTCTAAATCATGGAGAAATGCCGACTTCCAACGTTGGCGACAGCGTGTATTCATTCTCCTCCGCCAAGGCATTCAAGCCCTGTACAATTTTCATTCAAATGGGAAGCCTTGCAGTAAGAAGTAATCGAAGTTGGCTCACTCAGCAATTTCTTTGGAAGCTCTTCTTACTGCTCGAGCTTTGCCTCGCTATCCACCTCTTTAGTTCTAGCTTAGCTTGAAACCAAAAAATCCTCGTAGTCTAATTCCCTAATGCTAGAAAAAATAATTTACTAGCAGTAGCACATCCTCTGGAAATGACATGCCCAAAGCAGTCTCATGATTTGCAAGACCTTCCTCAGAGCTTGAAGGACGTTCGGATACGATTGAGTGGGTTTCCGCATTCTATGTGTACACGTGTGGGAGTGCAGCTACGGTCGAGTCTCATTCCCCGAATCATCTGACAACTCCGCCAATGAGCGACTGCAAAAGCATGTCTTCCAATCATAATGATAAGCACGCTAGCAAGTGGGGCGACACTCACGATAGTCATGACTCGACTCGGCGTGTACATTTCTGAGGCTTGCAGCAGGCTTCAGATGGTCGTCTATCTCATCCGGCCGTCTGCTTCGGAGTTCGCCTCGCTTTGGGACAAGTCGAGCTTTCAGGCTACGTGCTACGCATGAGTCATCGCAGTACAACGTATCATGTACCTCACGTTCCCACCTGCCGAGCGCTTGGGAGCTAAACACGCACTTGGCCCGGAGGAGCAGCAAGGCTGTGTGACAGGAGGAGCAGTCTAAAATAGCGCGATTTTTCTCCATCAGTGCACAAACATGAACATTTTACTGTATAGTTTTCTCGTGCGGCACGGGAGCTCTAAATCACGGCAAAGACGAAGCGGGCAACGTTTTCCTGAAACAGCTGTAATATATATGCACAAGGGTGTGGCTTTTCATATGCAGCATTTGCTATTCTAGTGCTATGCGCCCCTCCCACTGCTGTCCTACGTACACACAGAAGTTCACACCAGGCAAAGTTTCCTAAGCATCCATCAGGAAGTATGCCAGAAGTAAAATCTTCACTAATGAATCTGCTGAAGACGCACACCAATAGTGCAACAACAAAATGGCATGTGCCCTTCTGCACTTCTATCTGTCTAGTTCATTAATTACAATCCAACTCTGCACTAGCAGAAAAGTTGTCACATTAAAAATACACTCATGAAGACTCGAGGCATATAACGTACTACTTCATTGCATTGTCCCTGCAGAAGCTGTAGCACTGAAGTTAATGCAGGTGTGTGCTCCCCAATAAGTTTGTTTTAATGTATATATATGTGTGCATATCTTTTCTCTCCGAATAAAGCATTCTTCATCGATCCTTTGGTATGTCAGTCTTAAACAATCAAAAAGAGCATGGCACATCTGTTTCTCCTATTTTATTTCCCCCAAATGCATTATTTTGGTGTCCCTAGAAAAATGCAACAGGAGTAAATGCAGTCACTCATGCAGTATTTCCAAATTGTATTCTGGGTTCCACTGACAGAACCCTCATAGTAACACTAAATGACTTGTGCACACACATACACACACACACACACACACACACACACACACACACACACATACACACCACTTCCATTTTAAGAATTCTGTATGCAAATTATCTCGATCCTTATAGGAGTAAAACATCCCAACAACTCATGCAAAAGGACACAAACTCGATCTGTACAAATTAATTGCATAAATTCCATGCAATCACACATGTTTACTCATCAAGGGACTAAAGTAGGGATTCATGATTTCGATAAAGCAGAAATGAAACAATTATTATGTGGTATTTGAAAATGAAAGTAACACTATCATTTATTCGTTTAAAGCAAATCTGCACTCGGTGACACAAACGTTGACAAACGTCAACAAAGCAGAGATTAACCCAAAGCATAAGAAATGGACTGAGTCCAACTATTCTGACCTATTGCTACCTAAGGTCACTACTGCACAAGTACGCCGTCTGCAGACAGCCATTTAAGAACTAAACGCCACATGCAAACTTAAGTAAGACAATCAAGCAGTTCGCGACACAGCCTCAAAACAACTATTCGATCTCCTGCATCTGTAACGCTGATAGTATCCCAATGAGTCGCCTGTACAACACCCTGCGATTCTAAAGCAAATATGCATGTCGCATAAGAAAAAACCCACAAATCATCAAATGAGATGAGCACGACCGCTACTAAGTACTATGCTCAATGCTGAACGGCAGCGACAAACACAACAAACAACACAGTGCAGCTGAACGTATAGCAACCAAAACAATTTCCAGTCAATCTGGGCGTTATGAAAGCCACATTAAATTACTCTAACATGCATCAAGGCAGATAAAGATACCTACCCAAACTAAATCGGAACCCATGTCAGTATGATCCGTGCGTCCAGTCACGCCACCCACAGGCAAGTCAGCGTTCCCTTCCCTCACGCCGCCCTGTAGCGTGGAAAATAGTAACCCGTGGAAAACAGTGACGGAAGTCATCGCAGAGTTATCTGCGAGGGACGTGCTTTATGCAATTTACCGCTCCTGCACCTGTTCTTCGCATGGAATATATTCCGACAAACGACGCATTAGTTGCTTTACGAGGTTTTGGTGCATTTGTGTAGTTTAACACATGATGTAGCGTTCAAAAAAGTTTTTCCCCGTGTAAAGCCGTCTCCCCTGCCGGAAATAATATGGGAGTCACCTCCCTGTAGTCTGTTTGTAGTCTGGTTTTATAAAACGCGACCGTTGACTGACTTGGCACGCCCGGGGAGTTATGCTAAGATCCGGCCGCGTTAATATATCTGCGTTTTGTGACAAACGTCTTGCTCGGCGGTACTGTACTCCATGCACCTTAACGGTGCGCGTGATTCGGGTGTAATCTTAAGCTAAACGACGTTGCGACTGTTTCCGACTTCGACCATTTCAGCAGCGCCAATAAACGTCGTTTAGCTTAAGATTACACCCGAATCACGCGCACCGTTAAGGTGCATGGAGTACAGTACCGCCGAGCAAGACGTTTGTCACAAAACGCAGATATATTTACGCGGCCGGATCTTAGCATAATTCCCCGGGCGTGCCAAGTCAGTCAGGCGGAGTGGCGGGTGCCGTCTCTTTTTAGAGTTGAATTTTCAGAAAATCCCTCGCAGATAACTCTGCGATGACTTCCGTCACTGTTTTCCACGGGTTACTATTTTCCACGCTACACGCCCTCAACTGCCCTAGCACTCACGCGCTGACTGTTTCTGAACTCCAACGTTGAAGAGTGGCTGCTAACCGGAAATAGAATTCGAGATGTCCTTCCCCCCCCCCCCCCCCCCCCCCCCCCCCTCTCTCTCTCTCCATGTATTACTGTACGGTAGTTACATTAACACAATTTCTTACGCTAAACATCATTGTTGTATGCGCAGATTTATGTAATGAACAATTTATTGTAGTGTTATCTATCCCCTGTTATAATTGAAATTAATGGAGGACGCTGAATGGAAAAGAATGGAAAATATTTACCTGCACCCTCTTTGTTGGTGTCAAAAAATAAGTTGCATCGAACAGGCACATATGTTTCACACATCAAAACTAAAATACGATGCACTTGATGAGGTGTACATTTAAGAACAAGAGTTGGAACTACATATAGCTGCGAGCTTAGCCGGAGGCGAATAATATGTATTTTGTAGGTCAAGGAGGATGCGGTGGGGTGGGGTTGAGAGATGCAGGGTGGAGGGGAAGAAGGGAATGGGGGTGAAATGATGAAGAGACATTTGTGCAGCTCCAAATGAAAAGCCCATGGATATTGCACGCTACTGACATTTTTCGCAGCGACAATGATTTACATTCTGTAACAAAGTTTTGGAATAACGTAGCTCTATTGCGTGCAAATTTGCAGTTCCTCGCCCCGCATTCCCAGATTTCCGTTTGCGTGGGTTGGGGGAGTAGGTGTCGTGATCGAGTTGCAACTGCGTGGTGCGTCGTGTGCAAGTGATGCCCGTGCGCCATTTTCTCAATCATGAGATAAATCAGTTCTTTGAGGGGGTTTAGGAAAATGTGAAAAACTGAAAAATAGGAAAATAAATATAATTAAGCTGCTTAGCTCTGCTGCAGGAGAAAAATACTTTTGGATAAGAACTATTAAATAAAATTAAACACCCTATTCATGTACACTCACCCACTCATCCAAACTGAATATACATCGCCCATTCAGCGTGGCTGAGATATATATCTCTGTGTTCAGAATGTACATCGCCTTGGGCATAATGTCAAAAGCATCTAGCATTATAAGTACTGTTGTACGTATATTTGCATTTCAGAACACTAACCGCATTCCACTTGCGGTGTTCTGGCCTGCATGCATGGGCAGACGTGCTGAATACAGATTTGACTCGAGCATTCACGACAAGTGTCTCGATGGGTGAAGGGATGGATGGATGGACGGACGAACGGATGGTTGGATAGATGGATGGATGGGTACGGCCTATCGATCAGCCTTTGTAGGCTATGTAAATCACAAGATAGTTTAAGAGTTAGCGCAAATCAAGTCAATACTTTTGCCGGTAGGCGAAATCTCTAGTTTACTAGAATGGTCAATATAGCGATGTCCCTAAATATATCGTCTTTTATGAATCGCGCAGGGAGACGCGGTACGTGGGTAGATACTGACCCCAACCCACAGGGGTCGGGTCAGGGGAGAAAGTTCGCATGAAGGAAATCGCGAAGAAAGAATACAATGGATGCCGGGGGACGGGGGTGGAAGGTGCGCGGCTGAGAAGGAAGGCGTGAGGATTCGAAGTGCGTCGTAATAACAAAGACACGCTTGACAAACCGGTCCTGCGCAACTTCCTCGACGCTATATTTACGTACTTCAGCCCTCTTGCCAAACAATATCCAACGTAGACCATGTGTTTAACTGTTTGGTAAGAGTACAGGCTTGAAGAACAGAATATTAATGCATGCATTTTGCCAGACTGAACACCCGAATGAAAGGATCGAGAGTGTTTTCAAAGTGCACGTAAACCGCGCAAGACCTTTCACGGTGCCTGCAGTTTAATTCTGGCTGAGCCAGCAAACCTAACCCACTTCGTCTGATGGAATTTTATTGGCAGCAAACAAGCGACGCAATTGTAGGGTGGTGAGAGTACATGTATAGCTAGGTGAAGGAAGCGGTAGGGTGCATGCGCACGTACGTGTGTGCGTGCGTGCATGTGTATGTGCGTGCGTGTGTGTGTGTGCGTATATGTGTGTGTGTGTCTGTGTGTGTGTGTGTGTGTGTGTGTGTGTGTGTGTGTGTGTGTGTGCGCGCGCGTGTGTGTGTTTGTGTAAGGGATGGAGTGTCTTAACATCACTTGAATGTTGAGATCAACGTACAAACGCATCGCCAAGACGGCTTCAATTATGTCCAGACATGGTCAAGATCAAAAGTCTGGAATAACAACGAACATCTCACAGAAAACACCAAAGACAAGGTGTACCAGACCTGCGTCCTCTTTACCTTGTTGCATGGCAGTGAGGCGTGGACAACTTGCGCCAGACAGGAAAAGCGGCTGCACAGCTTCCTATTCCGCTGCCTCAGGCTTATCCTCCGCATCCCCTGGAGGGACAAAATCCCGAACACTGATGTCTGGGAGAGAGCACGCTCACACACAGCATACATCTTCTGCTAAGCAAAAGACGCTTGAAGCGGCGTGGCCTTGGCCATGTCCGTGGCATGGAGGATGGCAGTGTCCGAAAGGACCTTCCATAAGGCTAAGGCCGTCTCGTCACGGGATCCCGACCAGCAGGTCGTCCCCGACTGCGCCACAAGGATGTCTGCAGAGGGGATCAGAATTGTACAGGCATCGAGGTGGACAGCTGGGAGCACCTTGCAGACAACCAGACTGCTGGATGGCTGCTGTCAGAAAGGGCATCAGGAAATATAATAAGAGAAGAGGTGATAGACGGGAGAAACGAACACGAAAAAGAGGTAGGGGTGGGAGTGGGGGTGGGGGTGGGGTAGGGGGACCTTCTATTCACCGTCGATCTTCAGAGTGTGGAGGAGGAACTGCTGGTCCAGAACTGGACTCCATGGTCACTCACTCCAGACACTTCCCAGGGACAAAGTGACCCTCCAAGTCAGAAGCATGGTCCCATTAGACCCACGGATACCAAGAACGATTTCAACTTTCGATCTCGAATCTTTTAGGTAAATTGAGATGCAGTTACAGCCGGATGATGATGATGACGACGACGACGACGACGTCGACGACGACGATGATGATGACGATGACAATGAAGATGAAGAGGAGGAGGAGATGATGACGACGACGACGACGACGACGACGATGATGATGATGATGATGATGATGATGATGATGGTGATGATGATGATGATGGTGATGATGATGATGATGATGATGATGATGATGATGATGATGATGACGTCCCCATGCAGCTGCATGCTGTCTCGACGCCGCATGTCTACAGGAATGTATGTGTTTTAGGGCAGTCAATCTCTGTAGCGCTTGGCGGGCGGTTGAGGGGGGGGGGGGTTGAGGAGGTGGGGGTTGAGATGTGGGGGTTGAGAGGTGGGGGTTGAGGGGTGGTGGGTGGAGGATGGGGGTGGAGGGGTGGAGGTTGAGGGTGGGTGGGTTGAGGGGTGGGAGTTGAGGGGTGGGGATTGAGGGGTGGGGGTTGAGGGGTGGGGGGTTGAGATGTGGGGGTTGAGAGGTGGGGGTTGAAGGGTGGTGGGTTGAGGGGTGGGGGTTGAGGGGTGGGGGTTGAGGGGTGGAGGTTGAGGGGGTGAGGGGTTGAGGGGTGGGGGGTTGGGTGTACGGTCGATGGGGGTGCCGTTCCCGTACTTTGCTTTTCATCGACGAGCCCAGAATAGAAAACTGTTGTTTCAACTCGCTATTGATTCTGACAGTGCTGTGACTGACCCATTGAAATAAAACTGGTGTTTCATGATCGGTGCTTTGGATCATAATATTTCCGAACTTTACTCGCACTATAGTAACCTCTGTATCTTTGCCTGCCTGCCTGCCTGCCTGCCTGTCTGTCCGTCCGTCCCCCCCCCTCCCTCTCTCTCCCTTTTTCTTTGTCTGTCCCCCCCCCCCTCTCTCTTTGTCTGTCTCTCCCTTTCCATCCCTCCCTCTCTCTCGCCAGCGTGACAAGGATGCTGCCAGCGAAAGAACCCAGAAACGAGCAGGACGCCGCCGACGCGACAACAGCCCACACGGGCTGCACGGAGAACGTGAACTTTCTCATCGATAGAGACTATTCACCCGTGCGCGCTTCCTAAACTGGTTGCCAGTTTTTGATGCACTTAATTCTTGTACATAATTGTGCTCTGTTCGCGTTTTTCTCGCCAATGTAATAGGCCGGTGGCATACACATTAAACTTGTTCAGTTCAGTTCTGTTCAGTCCCTCCCTCTCCCCTCCCCTCTTCTCTCTCTTTGTCTGTCTCTCCCTCTACCTCCTTCATTCTCCCTCCCTCCCTCTCCCTCCCTCCCTTCCTCCCTCCCTCTACCTCCCTCTACCTCCCTCTCCCTCCCTCTACCTCCATCTAACTCCCTCTCCCTCCCTCCCTCGATCCTCCCTCGATCCTCCCTCGATCCTCCCTCCCTCCCTTTTCTTCCCACGCCCTCTTCTTCCCCCCTCCCTCCCTCTCTCCCTCCCTCTTCTTCCCCCTCCCTCTTCTTCCCCCTCCCTCTTCTTCCCCCTCCCTCTTCTTCCCCCTCCCTCTTCTTCCCCTTTCTTTCCCTCCCTCCCTCCCTCCCTCCCTCTTCTTCCCTCCCTCCCTCCCTCCCTCTTCTTCTCCTTCCCTCCCTACCTTTCTCCATCCTTCCCTCCCTCCCTCCTTCCCTCCCTCCCTCCCTCCCTCCCTATCTTTCTCCCTCCCTCCCTATCTTTCTCCTCCCTCCTATCTTTCTCCCTCCCTCCCTATCTTCCTCCCTCCCTCTTCTTCCCTCCCTCCCTCTCCCTTCTTCCCTCCCTTCCTCTCCTTCCCTCCTTCTCCCTCCCTCTTTCCTTTCTTCCCTCCCTCCCTCTTCTTCACACCCTCCCTCCCTCCCTCCCCTCCCCCCATCCCTCCCTCTTCTTCCTCCCTCGATCCTCCCTACCTCGATCCTCCCTCCCTCTCTTCTTCCCTCCCTCCGTCCCTCTTCTACCTTGATCCTCCCTCCCTCCCTCCCTCCCTCCTCTTCCCTCCCTCCTCTTCTTCCCTCCCTCCCTCTTCTTCCCTCCCTCCCTCTTCTTCCCTCCCTCCCTCCCTCCCTTCCTCTCTTTCTCCCTCCTTCCCTCCCTCTCTCTTACACTCTCTCTCTCTCACACACACACACACACACACACACACACACACACACACACACACACACACACACACACACACACACACACACACACACACACACACGCATCATAGAGGATAAACATGAATGCAATTGTATAGCTCCTGCATCGCAGTTATACCAAGAAGCTCTAAGAGACGTGTCGGTCGAACAGGTGATTCACATCATTGGGGAGGAATGTATAGTGTCGGGCCACTTAATGCGAATAAATAAGCTTGCTCACGAAGCAGTCCAAGGGAGGTAAGCAACGCGGAAGTGGTTACTGTTTGAAACATGGCGTCGGTGTCGGAGCCCCTCACCCTTGAGCGAGGTAAGCTTTATTGTTTCAAACAAAAGCCTACTTCATTTTCATACTTCGTTGCGCGTGACAACAATCCGTTTCACCTCTGCATTTCGGCACATACAATGCTAGTGCTTCCTCGTGTGTCCTGCTAGTCAATTTGACACGTCCGATATCGGCTCGAATGACGCACCTCAGAGTTTATCATAGTTCATACTATGATACTAGTCATACCTGTTCTGTATGGTCTTCGACCGAGCATTGAATGCTATCTGCTAAAGTGACCCATAGTTCGTTCACTAGATTCCAGGCAAAGGGTAGAATAGAATAACCTTACTGGATGAATGGTGAATCAACTGCTGAAGGCAACTATTTTACGTGCCGTCTCAAATGAACTTATCAACAGTCTTCAGACAGTCGGAGTCTAGCAGCCCGCAGTCAACATGGCATGAGATCGCATAACCGTCGTTTAAAGGGGTTAAAGAAAATATTAATTATTATTTCAGTGCATTACCATTACATTTTCATTGGATATTGAAGACATAAAAAAGAATCTCATGACAGAATCGATTTTATTTGGGCATGGTATGATGGTGTTGCAACAAAATTGTAGAGGTGGGATAGTACTCGGGGACCACTTCAGGAAAAACTTACGAGATGATAAGCATACCTAGCTACTATGTTGTATTATCTTTGTTGGTCAGTCAGAGAGAAGATTACTTACTAGTTTCCACCACACGAGCCAAAGGGAAGCCTCCAAGATATAAGGCTGTACTGTGTACATGTAGCTTCGCAGTTGTTGCTCAAAAACCTCCAGGCAGTGCTCTGAGCAAACTTTTTCACCACATGCGAAAACTTTTGACCACATGACTGTGTTACCATCCAGCTACTTCCAATGTCTTGAATTTGGATCATATTGACAAAGGAATATATAATAATGCATTTGCAATAATTTTTTAACATTTGAGATCATCGTTCATGTTATTCGATTTTCTCCCAGCAAGTTGTGTTCTGCTATTTCGTTTGTTTTACTCACTGCCTCCCACTTTCGTCACCTTCCGTTGAGGAACTGCTACCACTTGATAAGACATTGGGCCTATACTTGGCATTGTTTATGTAGTTGCAGACAACACGAGGTTGGATGAAATGATTATACAAATTTCTCCCAAGAAACATAGTCAATATAAAGGTATTAAGTGAAGGGAGGCACAGGCATGCTGTATTCATCTTAAGTGTAATGCACTTTATTTTAGAAAATTAACAAAAGGTGATCACTAATGCTTCACGTTCCCTTATAGTACATAGGCCTTCCTCAGAGAGTATCAACATAGATTGGACACTCAAGGTAAATATTTAGGCAAACATCATGAATTCCAAAGGGACTTAGACTGATGTCATGTAGCCCATTTTGATTGGAAAGATGTTACTCAAACCATTGTTGACTGGAAAAAATAATTGGAGCAATAGTCAAAGTTAATCCCAGTGGACTGATCTGAGGCGTATGTCTCTATCTCTGAACTGACAATGTCTATAAGGCTAACTTCTTTTATGTTTCAGATATTAACAAAGCCATTGATTTGCTGGAAACTCTCCAGAAAAGTGAGTAATGTGAATATTTTTGCTTTGGGGTTATTCAGATGTAATTTTGACTCCCCAAAGCATTGATATTTTATATCTCTTTTGAATGATACGTTTGCTATTGTTATATGTAGAAATGAAACGTTTACACTTTGAAATTGGAGCAACCAATAATTGCTAGGCTTATTCAGAGGAGTTCACCCTGGGGTCTTGGAGTTGAATGCTCCTTCCCTTGAGGCAGAAGGGAGTGAACTGATGGGTAGTCAGAGATTTACAGAGACTTGAGAACGGAGTACAAGTGACCTTGCTTTCTGGTGAAAGTTCCAACTTCCTTTACCGTCCTCTCAACACTTGCAGGTCTGGTTCTACTGCACTTGCTGTTTGGTTTCTACAACTCTTACTCACAATTTGGGCCGCATTCCATGCTGTGTCTGTGCACCATGTATTGTTCTGTCTCTGCAACTCTCACAGTTGGCTCCATGCAACAGTTGCTCTATGTAGCACTCACTGTTCTGTTTTAGCTATACTTGGTCTTTCTGTTGTAATTCTGTCTTCTCTCTGTACCATCCCTTCTGTCTGTCCCACACTGTTTCATCTCTCAAACACACATCATTCTGATTTTCATCACTTCCTGTTCTGTGTCTGGAACAGTTAGGTTCCTCACTCTGCAACAGTCACTTATGTCGCTGTTTTGCAAAATGAATTCATCTGGGCGATGCTATTAATTTGCAACACTTGCTGTGCTGTTGTGCAAGACTTTTTTTCTCTCCACTTTCTCTGCTACACATACTGCTTTGTCTCTGGACCACTTCCTGTTCTGTCTTTGTCATGCTCAATGTCGCATCTCTACAATACTAAAGTCTGCTCTGAATATACAGTACTCAGTTTTCAGTCTGTCTTGGTAACATTGACCGTTCTGTCTCTACTATACTTGCTCTTCTGTTGCTGCTATGACTGGTGTTCTGTCTTATCACAGTTTACTGTTATCTTTGCAGTGCTTGCAGTCATGTGTCCAGAGCATGCATTTTTGTATCTCTGTAACTGTTGTGCTCTGCAGTGCAGCACTGTTTGTCTGTTCAGCACACACTGTTCTGTTTCAGCAACATAATGTTCTGTCTCTTCACCACTTGCAGTTCTGTTTCTACAGTTGTGTGTCTGTTTTATCTTTGCTCCATGGCCTGATAAATGATTTTGATATATGACAACATAAGCTGCATTAAAAAAATGTTCTTGAAACATTGCCATTGTATGATATATGGGCTTATGGCCTGAAAGTAGTACTAGCATGATAAAAGGTAAAGATTAATTCGTAGTTTTACGTAGTGACCTATCTGTCATGTCTGGGTCTCAAATGACTTAACACTTTACCCCCTGACCACTGGGATGCTTGATCAATCCTTTATCAAGTTCACGATCTGAGCTCTGAGTCTCTCCTTTCTTTTTCTTCCTGTTTGTCTCTCATGTGCTTTCACAGTCTTAGATCATTCAAGACGCAATATTTTTAGTGCATCTTATCCCTGGATAAGAAGAAAATAGATGTATTTTGAAAAAAAAATCATATTAAAAAGATACTTATGCTATAACACAATGTCTAGTTCTCTCTATTTGATTTCTCCCCACCTCACAGCAAGGAAAATCATGCGAATGCGTAGCTCCATATGAACCTATACATCATCATCGACAGCGCTCAGTGCATAGCATCACATAATGTTACACATCGCAAATGAGTTAAATTAAGCAATATTGATGAAAGTATATTGAGGCTTCTCTCAGGAGAAGAAGACACTGAACAGATAATATTTCACTGCACGCTGACCTTTGTTGCCTGCTGTCTAGGTGGGGAGTACCCAGGCCAGAAGTTGCAGGCGCTGCAGAGGATTTTGCAAAGCGAGTTCCTGACGGCGGTGCGTGAAGTCTACGAGAATGTCTATGAAACTGTGGACATTGCTGGCAGCCCAGAGGTCCGTGCCAATGCCACAGCCAAGGTGGGTGTAAGAGCACCAGGATGAAGTGATGAGAGTCTGTTGGGCGAAGGTAGACTAATTCCACGTGCAGCCCTGTGAGCAACTGTGTTGGTAACTGTGCTGAATTGATATTTCTAGACTTTACAAGAGAAGCCTTTATCTTGAAATTTATGTATGAGATTAATGTCTTGCATGAATAAGTTTCTAGTTATTGCTTTAATGTCATTATGCCTATTAGGGCATTAAAAATATTATGGGGGAAAATAGATAAATTTCCAACTTGGATACATGAACGTGTTTTTTTTTATGGCTGGAAGAAAAGTCACTGAATTTGTTTTGTAGCAGCTAGATATATGAAAGTTTTGGTATTTCACACAGTGCCCTGATAACAGAGAATAGGTTGGAAAAATCAGCTGCAAGGGAATTATGGTTAAGGTTGTAATGCAGTTGTGTGCCAAGGGAAGTAAATCTTGTAATCTTAAGCAGAATATGTGCATGGAAGTTGTATTTTTCACTTTGTGGCCAAAAGCAAAAACATAATTTATTGTTGTTGAGAAATGCTGCATATATTTTTGTTGTTGTTTGCTTCATTGCTTGTATCTTTGAATACTTGCCAATTTGTTTTATTTGTGCATTCTGACCTGCTTCAATTTCATTTTGTTCACTCACAATCACATGAATCAAATCTGGAAATTTCTCTTTCTCTTCCCTCACCCTCCCACCCACTTCAATTCTCAAACCCTCCTCCTCCCACCTCCATCCTCACCCTCACCCATGCCCACTCCCACCCCCCACCTCCACCCCACACTCATACCCCACACCCATCTATGTTTGTGATGCTCTCACCAAAGAATACAAAGGAATCAGACGCTTTGACTAATACAACCTGTAGACCTCTCAGAGCTGCAGTGCCATTTAACTCTGTCACAGGCCACAGTGGCAGCGTTTGCTGCGAGCGAGGGCCATGCCCACCCCCGCGTCATAGAGCTCCCCAAGACGGAGGAGGGCCTGGGCTTCAATGTGATGGGAGGCAAGGAACAGAACTCCCCCATCTACATTTCTCGCATCATCCCTAGTGGCGTGGCTGACCGCCATGGTGGACTCAAGC
>JAWQFJ010016338.1:180000-202500 GCA_034096865.1 Theodoxus fluviatilis | reverse complement strand
TCGAAATCATCATTTTAATCTTGAAACATGCTGAAGCAAATGGATATTCACAAATTTCTCTATGAAATCATCATTGTGCTTTTTTCCATGTTTTTACTGCAAAATGCACGTGCCTGCTATCTGTAGTAGGTAAGGAAAGATTATCTGAAGTAGCAATGACCCTTCGGCACTTGACAATGGGCACCTTGAAACAGCTGCATCTGAAGGACATTTCTGGTGTGATTTATGTTCATTGCACTCTAGAAGGGAGGACAGTCGTGGGTTTTGGGGCTGGTTGTGTTGCCATACTGAGTGATTTCCACTGCCACTCCATCTTTACTCAGTATGGCGAGAAAAGAGCTTTCTTTTTTCCCTATTAAATGTCGTACAATGTAGGGCCTCCTTGTGCTGATACAGGGCCAACTTGCATGTACAGAAGGAGCTGCTTCAAGTTCCGCCCTAGGCATATTCAGAATAGTGGATCCAGTAACTTAGTTGGGTCCTTAACCAAAATCAATGCAAAAGGTATTTTCAAGATGGATTCAGGGCTGTGCGGGAAGGCAAATGAAATGGGATCTTCAGTGCAAGGAATCCTTCGGTGACTGGAACTTGTGTGTTTGAAGATGTACCAGCATTTTACTCTCACCCTTGTTTGCAAACTCATGCAGTGCATATTTGTCGCATGCCCTCCAAGTTTCATTCCAACTGTATTTATCCATTAATGATTTTCCCCAAGCGTCATCAATGCCCATATGTATATCAGCATCTTTTGTTTTCATATATACACTGACATGAAATGATGATGACCAATCTTAGGCTATATTTATAGCATAGAGGTTGTGAAAGAATAGTTTTTAATTGTTTTATGTATTGCTTTCTATAGTTTTCCTTTTGTATGGAGCAAGCATGTGATAGACTATTGTGCACTCAAGTGAAATGAAATGCGTGAGCTGATGCCTACATTTTTGGCTTTTAATGACCTAAGTTGTGATCATCTTACTATTGATGTGATTGGTTATGATTGATAAAAGAAATTTTCACACAGATGACCATCAAGCTATGTAGCAAATGAACTGAACTCCTTACACTTGTGATTTTACGTGATTGTAACGAAAAGTTACATTCTTGTCTTATACTAATTTGTTATCGCTTACCACCTCATGTAGCAAAGTACCAATAAAATATTAAAGTGACTATAGATTATCATTTGGTTTCACTCATTCTTGCTAAGAGAAGCTCTAGTGATATTTAATTGTGGGAACTGGGCTCGAGTGAAGTGTTGCATTGCAACTGTTTTCTTCAGTGAAAAGTTCTGTCTGTGCCTTTCCCTGTTCTGGTACAAGCTGCAACCCCTGGCTGCTGGGCTTTCAGGGCCTGCTGCAGTGGCTCGGCCAGGGACAGCCCCAAGCATGCAAAGGGACAACCAGGGGGCATCAGGACAGGGTCAGATCATCCAAACCCAGCTGGGCATTCAAACCTCCCAGAAAGATCAAGCCCAACCCAGGCAAAGCAACAAACTGGTCTCCAAATCCCATATGCAACCCCTTATTAATTAAACACTTCTTTACAAAATGATGAGAGAGCAGCAGGGAGCATTGCACATGCCCATGTATGGCATTGGAGCATCAATGTTGGCTTGTTCTTGGTGACCACCAACACATGCAAACATGGAATGCTGCAGTACTGTTGGTGTGGAATGCTGCAGTACTGTTAATGTGGAATGCTGCAGTACTGTTAATGTGGAATGCTGCAGTACTGTTAATGTGGAATGCTGCAGTACTGTTAATGTGGAATGCTGCAGTACTGTTAATGTGGAATGCTGCAGTACTGTTGATGTGGAATGCTGCAGTACTGTTGGTGTGGAATGCTGCAGTACTGTTGATGTGGAATGCTGCAGTACTGTTGATGTGGAATGCTGCAGTACTGTTAATGTGGAATGCTGCAGTACTGTTAATGTGGAATGCTGCAGTACTGTTAATGTGGAATGCTGCAGTACTGTTAATGTGGAATGCTGCAGTACTGTTAATGTGGAATGCTGCAGTACTGTTGATGTGGAATGCTGCAGTACTGTTGATGTGGAATGCTGCAGTACTGTTAATGTGGAATGCTGCAGTACTGTTGGTGTGGAATGCTGCAGTACTGTTGATTGAACACTACCGTTATCTGTCCTTGTTGCTGTAAGCTTTGTCCATCTGAGTTTGGATTGTGATCTCACTGTTGTCATTGCTGAAGTCGCATCTTTTCAAAATATTTTTTTTTATCATTGAGGCACCATGCATGCATTATGCCATGTGTGACTATTCAAATATATTTCTGGGCTGACTGCTGCTACCCTGACTTTAAATTTTTTAATACCTGTGAAATGTTTTAGTGGAAATGTATGTGTCGTATTGAGGGTTATGGATGGAAGTCGCCATGTCCCTCTTCCTCAGTATTTTCCTTATCTTCTGTCTCCACATGCTGTTCTGTTTTACATGGCAATTTTGACTCACATGCGAAGCAAAAGTGAGTCTATGTACTGAGCCGTGTCGTCTGTCCGTCCGTCCGGGCGTCCGTCCGTCCGTCCGTCCGTCCGTCCGTCCGGGCGTCCGGGCGTAAAAAACTTAAACGTTGGATTTTTCTCGGAGACTATTAAGTCTATCAACACCAAATGTGGCATGATGGTGTATGATGACAAGGCCTCAAAAAACATACATAGTGACTTGACCTTGCTTCAAGGTCAAGGTCACAGGAGCCATAAATGTGGTCTCAAAAACAGTCATTTTTCACATTTTCCCAATTTTCTCCCACATTATTGAGAATGGCGACCTTAGCTACAAGTGGTATATAGGTCAAAGCAAGCCCTATCTTTTGATACCAGTTTGGTTGACCTTGCTTCAAGGTCAAGGTCACAGGAGCTCTTCAAAGTTGGATTGTATACATATTTTGAAGTGACCTTGACCCTGAACTATGGAAGATAACTGTTTCAAACTTAATAATTATGTGGGGCACATGTTATACTTTCATCATGAGACACATTTGTTCACATATCATCAAGGTCAAGGTCACTTTGACCCTTATGAAATGTGACCAAAATGGGGTAGTGAACCACTAAAAGTGACTATATCTCATGGTAGAAAGTGCCAATAAGCACCATTGTGCTTCCTATGTCTTGAATTAACAGCTTTGTGTTGCATGACCTTGGATGACCTTGACCTTGGGTCAAGGTCACATGTATTTTGGTAGGAAAAATGTGTAAAGCATTTCTTTGTGTATGATGTCATTGGTAGGTTTAGTTGTTTGACCTTGACCTTGAAGGTCACCTGAATGTCAAGGTCATATAAAGGTCAAGGTCATATAAAGGTCAAGGTCAAGCATGTGAGTCGTATGGGCTTTGCCCTTCTTGTTCATTTGTAATTTCTTACCCCAGTTCACATATGCACAGACACAACGTGCACACATGCTCATGCAGACACATACATGATTGAGCATCACAAAACGGGTTGCAAGTCAGTTTTTTACTCTCATTTTGAAGCTGAGAGTTTAAGCTTTGCAATAGCACCAAAATAATGTTTGTATCGCGGAAGTTCTGAAAGATACAACTATCTAAATAAACGCTGCAGTGAAACGCAACTACATAAGCGTAAGCACGGCATTTCTGATTCGTCCAATTTTAAATTGTCTTCACGTCACGGAATCGCTTTCTCGTCTTAAGACAGACGACGCTGCTCAGTAAATTCCACTATAGGAAGAGAGTACATGTAGATAGAACGAGCTTTGCACTAATGTATCTTACGCCTGGTATGAGTAGAAACTATCATGTCGAGGGAAATGCCTTATTAGCTGAGCTATTGGAAAACATTTTTTCGGGATTAGGACTAATAAAACTCATTTAGTACATTATGATACGCTGATTGGCAGGACAAAAAACTTCCAGAGAAGCGAGACGCTGACAGTGTATAGATGAAGATTCTCCGTCTTCAGGTGCTTGGACCTGTAATATTATGTGTTGATTTTGCATTGTGTACCGGCAACAGATCGAGTCTAGATGGGTAACAGGGGTACAGCTTACCTGAAACAGAAAATGCACCTGTTTGACAGACGCCAGCTGATATTACAGGGCTGTATCTAGCTTGGTCACATTATTACGCACGCATATAGACATGCAGACACAATGCACGCATACACACAGACATGCACACACATGCATACACACATTCGCGCGCGTGCACGCACAGACACGCACGCACACACATGCATGTACAACACACATACACGCATGTGCGCACACACACACACACACACAAACACACATACACGTATGCGTCCCTGCTAGCCTGCTTAGGAGCGCGGCATACTCTAGCACTCATGAAACACGAGGGTGGGGGGTGGGAGAGGTGAGTGGAGAAGAAAAGGGGGGGGGGGGACTAAGAAGTGTTGATATTCGAAGCCCAGACTGGAGGGGATCACGAAAACTTAGAGAAGGGTTCAGAAACATGGGCGGAGTGGACTTGTCGTAAATGTAGATGGAATCTGGTCCCAGTGCGCGTGTCCTCTGCTGGGCACTGAGTAGGCCTACTTCTACGTGTGACTGCCTTCGCTGGCATGCTAGGCCGGGTAACAGCAGGAATGCTTGGCCAGCCAGCCAGCCGGAAACACTGAGCTCGCATCAGTGGCCACAGCTACCTGGCACTCGTTGTCCTTGTGGGAGAGGGGGCCAGCGTTTGGAAACTGTGCTGTTTCCTCCCCCCTCCCCTCCCCTCCCCTCGCCTCCCCCCTTTCCTCATCTCCGACCCTCTCCCACGGGAATAATCGTTCCAAAGAAAGATGTTCACCCTACTGCACATTAAAAACATACTAGGTCAAGAAATATATTTCGAACTCATTAAAACTTTAAAAAATCAGGGTTACATTAATCCGTTTTTGATTAGGAATCAATGATTTAAAAGTAAATCGGCGTTGCAGACTAAGTGAAATAGTTTATCTTATCTATCCATTCTGCAACTTAGTCGAAGATGAAATACATTTCCTGTTTAACTGCGATGCTTACAGAAAGATAAGAGAAAGTGTATTGCACGTTATGTACACCCAAATAAAAGAAGTGCAGTGAGCTCATAAAGGAAACAAGCACCCGTGCAACCAGGGACGTAGCGATGTATATTTTCTATGCATTGAAAGTCAGAGAGGAGAAAAAAACACACCAACCAAACTGGGAGCTGAAGGTGATTAATGTAGATGTGAATCCATTTTCATGTGTTGACAGAGCTCGTAACATTTGTGGATGGTGCAAATGATGGCATATTCATGTCCATGGACAGCTTACATTTAGTAGTGACCACAGATGGGCTGTCGACCTTTGAGTAAATTCGTTCGTTCGTTCGTTCATTCCGACCCTCTCCCATGGCTTCGGCGTCTCTCGTCTCCAATTCGTCACGCTGTGCCCCATTTTGCCTTCATTCCCCCAATACCCCCCCCCCCCCCCCCCCCCCCCCCCCGTCGTTATCTACTTCCCCTTCATTTCGCCAGTAGGCAAAGTCTCTAGTGAACTAGAATGCTCCCCCTCTTTCTCTTTCTCCCTCTCCATCTTTCATCCCATCCCTACACCCTTCACGTAGGCTCTTCCACTACCAGTCCGCGAGTTTTGCATGCATGATGTCTTTCCCCGACCTTGCCCATAGCTAGGCTCGGTGCACCTACACCGAACGCCGTGACAGGGCGCATTTGCTGGTGTGGGTTTCACTGCACTGTGAAAAGTACCGTCGGTCGCTGCGTACCGCTAGTGTAGGTGTCGCGGCGTACCGCTGTGTAGGTGTCGCGGCGTACCGCTGGTGCGGGTGTCGCGGCGTACCGCTGTGTATATAGGTGTCGCGGCGTACCGCTGTGTAGGTGTCGCGGCGTACCGCTGGTGCGGGTGTCGTGGCGTACCGCTGGTGTAGGTGTCGCGGCGTACCGCTAGTGCGGGTGTCGCGGCGTACCGCTGGTGTAGGTGTCGCGGCGTTCCGCTAGTGCGGGTGTCGCGGCGTACCGCTGGTGTAGGTGTCGCGGCGTACCGCTGGTGCGGGTGTCGCGGCGTACCGCTGTGTAGGTGTCGCGGCGTACCGCTGGTGTAGGTGTCGTGGCGTACCGCTGTGTAGGTGTCGCGGCGTACCGCTGGTGCGGGTGTCGCGGCGTACCGCTGTGTAGGTGTCGCGGCGTACCGCTGGTGTAGGTGTCGCGGCGTACCGCTGTATAGGTGTCGCGGCGTACCGCTGTGTAGGTGTCGCGGCGTACCGCTGTGTAGGTGTCGCGGCGTACCGCTGGTGCGGGTGTCGCGGCGTACCGCTGTGTAGGTGTCGCGGCGTACCGCTGGTGTAGGTGTCGTGGCGTACCGCTGTGTAGGTGTCGCGGCGTACCGCTGGTGCGGGTGTCGCGGCGTACCGCTGTGTAGGTGTCGCGGCGTACCGCTGGTGTAGGTGTCGCGGCGTACCGCTGTGTAGGTGTCGCGGCGTACCGCTGTGTAGGTGTCGCGGCGTACCGCTGTGTAGGTGTCGCGGCGTACCGCTGTGTAGGTGTCGCGGCGTACCACTGTGTAGGTGTCGTGGCGTACCGCTGTGTAGGTGTCGCGGCATACCGCTGTGTAGGTGTCGCGGCGTACCGCTGGTGCAGCAAGACACGAAGGCCCGAACTGGAAAACGAAATGGAAGACTGGGTCAACACACAACGTGAGGATGGTTGCGGTGTTTCAATTGTACACTGTACAACTTTGTCTAAAAGCACGCACCGTTGCAACACGTCTGAAAATCGACGATTTCAAAGGCGGCCAGTCTTGGTGTTGTCGTTTCTTGAGACACAAAGGACTGTCAATACGGGCGCATACAACTTTGTGTCAACAGCTGCCACCAAATTTCGAAGAGAAAATTCAGTCCTTTCGAAACTACACACAGGAGAAAGTAGCGGAGAATCTGATTGGCCCTCAGAACATCATTAATATGGATGAGGTTCCGCTGACCTTCGACCTACCCTTGACACGCACAATAAACAAAAAGGGCGAGTCTTCTGTGTCACTGAAAACAACCGGGCACGATAAAACACACTTTGCTTGTGTTCTTTCTTGCAGTGCTGCAGGTGAAAAACTTCCACCGATGGTCATCTTTAAGCGAATAACAATGCCAAAATAGAAATTCCCGAAAGGAATCGTAGTGCATGTGAACAAGAAGGGGTGGATGGACGAGAGAATGATGGAGACCTGGCTAACGGAATGCTACGGAAAGAGGCCAGGTTTCCCCCCCCCCCCCCCCCCCCCCCCCCCCCCCCCCCCCGACGAACCAAAGCACTTCTAGTAATGGACAGCATGCGAGCACACATTACAGAGACTGTCAAAAAGTCTGTCACTGCCACCAATTCAATCAACGCAATCATCCCGGGTGGTACCACCAAGTACCTACAACCCCTTGACATCAGTGTGAATCGACCCTTCAAAGTGGTGATGAGGGAGGAGTGGGAGAGATGGATGGTGGAAGGTGACAAATCATTCACCAAGACAGGACGTATGCGAAGAGCTACGTAAGCAGACGTACTGAAAGCGTGGGATGCGGTCAAGAAATCCACAATCATCAATGGATTCCGAAAAGCACAGATCATCGCTGCAGCAGACGATGCATCGACACCCACTGACAACGAGGCTGGCAGTGACAGTGACACTTCCGGTGATTCTGTACCAGAGGCGATACTGAACCTGTTCGTCTCTGACACGGAAGAGTCCGACTTCAGCGGAATCTCAGCATCAGATCTCAAGTAATTAAAGACCATCGAACTTTCCTTTACGGTACCTCATGACTTTTGACTTTCTGTTTTGATGTTTCTGTTCAGTTTTGATGCTTCGAACTTTCCTTGACGGTACCTCATGACTTTTGACTTTCTGTTCTGATGTTTCTGTTCGCTTTTGATACTTTTCTCAGTGGTTTGCGGCGACTTTGTTTTGCCTTTGACATGTTCGGTTTTCATGCGGCTTGTATGCCAATGCGGCTAATTTATGGATTTTTCTGTATTTGTTTTTACGGGGGGTGCGGCTTGTAGGCCAACTTTTACGGTACACAGACACACAGACACACACACACACACACTCACACACACACACACACACACACACACACACACACACACACACACACACACACACACACGCATACACACACACACACACACACAGACGTAAACACACACACACACACACACACACACACACACACACACACACACACACAGACACACACAGACACACACACGTACACACACACAGACACACACAGACACACACACACACACACACACACACACACACAGACACACACAGACACACACAGACACACACATACACACACAGACACACACATACACACACACACGTACGCACACGCACAGACACACAGACACACACACACACACACAGACACACACACAGACACACAGACACACACACAGACACACACATACACACACACGTACACACACACATACATACACACACACACGTACAAACACACACGCAGACACAGACACACAGACACATTCACACACAGACACACTCACACACACAGACACACGCACACACACACACACACACACACACACACACACACACACACACACAGACAGACACACACACACAGACACACACACACACACAGACACACACACACACACACACACACACACACACACACACACACACACACACACACACACACACACACACACATACACACACACACGGAGACACACACACACACAGATACACACACACACACATACACACACACACAGACACACACACAGACACACACATACACACACACATACACACACGTACACACACACATGCACGCACGCACGCACGCACACACACGTTCACACACATACACACACAGACACACATACACACACACACACATACGCACGCACACAGACGCACACAGACACACAAATACGCACTAATGCACACTCACACAAACACGCACGCACACGCACGCACACACACGCACACACACACACACACACACACACACACACGCACACACACACTCACACACACATACACACACACACACACACGCACACATCCATGTATACACACACACATACGCACACATGCATGCATACACACACTCACACACACACGCACACACACACGCGCACACACACACACACACACACACGCCTTCGCTGAGACGCTCACTGAAGACACGAAGCTTTGTGGGTGAGCGTATTCGTTCTCAGATGTGTTAAGCATTTGTACCATTTTCTGTTAACACGGAGAAGTGCGAAGAAACTCGCTTGACACCTACTGGAGTGGAGGGTGTAGTCTTCAGCCTGGACGTTTCACAAATTTAACTGCAACTGTGTCAACATACGCGCGCGACATATTCTTTTTGTGAGTTCTCTCATGATAAAAAAAAACTGCATCTTTATTGTGATACCTACTGTATATATCAAAATGTCCAAAATGTCATACGATAATCATTTTGCTGCGGAGGTCATATTCGTTTACAGATTCCAAGAGGATTCAGTGCACGCAGGGTATCTGTATCACGATGAGAAAAAAATCGAAGAACTCGATTATGCAATATCAATTACTGCTTTCGTCTTTGATCTTAGTGATGACCTTACGTCCATGTCTGAAGCAATCTCCTCATGCAATAATGAGACTGAGTGACGAGGGGGAAACTTGTGGTCACTACAAAACACGAACAAACGTTGAGGAGGATCCGGAGTACCCGGCCATTTAAGACCGATAAAGGCATCGACTGTGAGTGGCAGTGAAGTCGGAATTTGCGAATGATATCAGCAGAAGCTCTCTGGTGAAACTGCTCGGATGTCGACAGGGAGATTTCGTAGCGGAAGGCTGCAGACTCGATGTTAATGAGCTGTGTCATCCCAATGCTGTCTTCAGCATCTCTGGCTACTCGGGGTGGTTCCTGACTGAGCTTCTAGAGTCACGTGAAGCAGCAGCCAGGGGTTCCAACGGTGCTGAGGTTTTTCTATAGGGCGAGCCGTTTGCAAGTCGTTTGCAAACATAGGCTGGTGTCAACATGCGATAACATTTGATAGCCTTTACATCTACAGATCAAATGTTGACACATTGCATTCTAGTCCACTAGAGACTTTGCCTGCCAGCGAAAGAGTCTCTAGCACAGTTCATATCACGTGATGGAACTAATCCGTCCGGAAGAGTCATAAGGAGGTCACACGAGAGGCTTGTGGGATAGCCGATCTGCTCCCTGACATACGCCGTTAAAGTAGTTCTAAGATTATTTCGCACAAAACTCATAAAGTACGCTTGTTGAGGCAATAAACAAGCGTTCATTCCCAAAAATAAAATGTTTGTGTTGAAATGGAAACCAGTGTTGATATTTGAATGATTTCTGTAAAAAAATGAAAACAAATAGTATCAGAACGAGCTATTTTTGGCACAATGCTGTAATTCGAAGGGTCAAATCTATTACGCATTCATTGCGAACTGCGCCAGCGTCACTATATACTGACTCGGGTTCACAGAATAGACACATTGTTGACACCGCCCTATGCTTGCGAGCGGTTCGCCTCAGTGTAACTACACGTGATGGAGAACCCATCCATCTGTTCTGGTCGTGTGTTGCACTGTATGGATGCCCCGCATGTAATGGTATCGTGCGACGTAACGACCATAGAGTAAAACTCTACTGCAATGCAGGCACTCTGGGAGTAGTTTTTGGGTATGACTCCATTATCGCTCTGTGATTTACCTTTGTGAACTTTGATTACAGATTCGACCTGAATGAAGACTAACGGCGCGGTGTGCATTTTAACAAAGGACCGGGTATGGGATACGTGCATTGAAGTAAAGAAAGAAAGAAAGAAAAATGGTTTCCTGAAAAAAGCCACATTGAAGAAGTGTAAACACTTACTTTTCTGTTCCTGATTTGTACGTTGCCTTGATGTAAGACAGAAAAACATGTTTTTCTGCTGCATAATCCACAAATGTACCTACGTCACACCGGGCATCGCAAATACAATCGTTTCCTTTTCAGTACAGTGTGATGACTTCATATAATGAACACCATTGTTGTTTATGAAGAAATGCAATAAACCAAAGTTAAGAATGTAAGGTAAACGAAAAGGAGATAAACACAGCAACTTTCAAAGTAGGGTTTGAGGAATCTGCTCTGCGCAAATTTCATGCATTGATCTCTTCAAAATGTATTGCTGCAGTATAAAAAATATAAACTGTTTAAAAAATGACTAACAAATACGTGGAATCATTTTCTTTCTGCACAGCTGTCTGTCCTCATTTCCCTACAGTTTGCATACTGAGTTATGTACACTATATCAACTAGAGAGCACTCAGAGTTATGTACACTATATCAACTAGAGAGCACTCAGAGTTATGTACACTATATCAACTAGAGAGCACTCAGAGTTATGTACACTATATCAACTAGAGAGCACTCAGAGTTATGTACACTATATCAACTAGAGAGCACTCAGAGTTATGTACACTATATCAACTAGAGAGCACTCAGAGAGCACAAACCTTCGGAAAGGCTTCCATTGGCAAGCGATCTTCGTCGTTTAATCTGCAGTGATTCACACACAGAATGAAAAAGAAAATTACGGATATTAAAAACCTCATATAAACGCAGCCAATCAGATGCTTTGGCCCGCTAGCTTGTGTGGCCCGCCAGCTTGGCTGCCTAACGCACACCCCTCTTCTCGGACGAGTCCACTAGTGTGGCCCGCCAGCTTGGCTGCCTAACGCACACCCCTCTTCTCGGACTAGTCCACTAGTGTGGCCCGCCAGCTTGGCTGCCTAACGCACACCCCTCTTCTCGGACAAGTCCACTAGTGTGGCCCGCCAGCTTGGCTGCCTAACGCACACCCCTCTTCTCGGACAAGTCCACTAGTGTGGCCCGCCAGCTTGGCTGCCTAACGCACACCCCTCTTCTCGGACAAGTCCACTAGTGTGGCCCGCCAGCTTGGCTGTCTAACGCACATCCCTCTTCTCGGACGAGTCCACTAGTGTGGCCCGCCTCAGGAAGCCTTTCCAAACCTCCACCAAGAAAACCACAACTACTCATCCATGGCCTGCATACTTTATTCAGGTGGGATTTTCTTCTAGAAAGGCCTGACGCTACAAAGTGTAGTTCATTTTAGCGCCGCGTCAACAGTAGTTCGATGTCATCAATTTCTTGACGAGCAATACGAGCTCTCTTTATACTTCCAATTCCCAAACTACATAACAGATAACGTCCAAAATGGAATGGATTTTTCTTGGGTGAAACCTGAACTTGTTTCAAATTTCACCAGAATCTGTTTTGAACTTTTGGAGTTTTTTTGTTAACTAACAAACGGACCGAGGGTAAAACATAACCTCCTGAGCTGAGGAAAGTATTATTTGGAACGTGTTTCAGTTTGTGATTGAGTAAACGATATGGACGGAGATGTTCGATGCCCCATGTCCGCACTAGAGTGTCACGTGAAGGAATGCAGCACCTTCATAGATCGCACGACCTTGATGGTTTTGGGCGGTTAAGTCTCCAGCTGAGAATATTTCTGGTTGAATGAATCTTTTATTGCTTGACCCTTGCTTAATCTCTCTGCGTTTGAGTGCCATCAGCCATAACATGTTTACGTACCACTGGAAACAGCAATAAATACACAGGCACTGTCTAGAGACCCATTCCAGAATCACAGTTGAGCGGCTGCAGAATGGATAGCTGACCATAAAACGATATGAATGTTGTCGTGGGTTGAGATCTATTCAGGGAATATGAATAGACTTTCCTTCGCTCTTTTTGCCACAACAACCTCTGGGATATCCAATAGGAACGCGTGGGCACTCGACAAGGAAAGGCACTGGGGTTTACAGTTTAACCTCTAGCGACAGTCAGCAACTATATACATTCTAGGGCACTCGCACCTGGAAAGAGCAAGGTTGTCTACCCTCACGCACTACCAAGCGATGCTCGACCCTAACGCCTCTTTGGAGAGACACCGAGAAGTAGCGACGCCCCTCATGTCGAACTGCACCAATAGAGTGGACACGCACTCAGCGGTTAAGTGCGCATGCACGCACGTACTCAGCAGGGGCATAACGTGTTTTTCCACACTGATGCAGCACTCGTTGGCAGCCAAAGCCCAGCGCCGTGTTTTGTGTACGTTTCCCAGGCCAGGTAGTCAGGGAAGATGGCGGCGCTTGCGACAATCATCTGGGCTGCATGGTCGCAATCAGACCATCGTCAGATAAGAAGGTAACCCGATCGTCTTGAGTTGAGGTGCAGACCAACCGAAACACAGCACAGTGCAGGCGGCATGAATGGAAACCCCGTGTGTGGTTGCGAAGATCGACTGCACGAAGTCGATGCCCTCCAGACGGGTCAACAATCTAACGCCAACATATGCCATCATTTCATCATTATCGTCTGTTTGTCATCGTAACTTTTTTCATCTGCTATCATCGACAATTCGTCTCCTTTAGTTTCCTCGAGTGCGGTAGATGTGTGTGTATGTGTGTGCGCTCTCGCACGAGCGCGGGTGTGTGCGTGCATGTGCATGTGTATGTTTGTGTCATTCTAGTAAACTAGAGATTTCGCCTATCGGCAAAAGTATCTCTAGCACAGTTCACATCACGTGATGGAAGGTTTTTGGCCAATTTATGCAAGCAGAGGTCACACGAGAGGCTTGTGGGATAGCCGATGTGCTCCCTGACATACGCCGTTAAAGTAGTTCTAAGACTATTTCGCACAAAACTCTTAACTTACTCTTGTTGAGACAACGAACAAGCGTTTATTCGATACAATAACATGTTTGTGTTGAAATGGAACCAAGTTTTTACATCTGAATGATTTCTGTAAAAAGTGGAGAGAAAAATAGTATCAGAATGAACTATTTTGGGCGCAAGGCTGTAATGCCAAGGGTCAAGCCTATTACGCATTCATTGCGAACTGTGCCAGAGTCAATACTACTGACTCGGGTTTACAGAATGTGTTTGTGTGTGTGTGCTTGTGTGTATGTGTGCTTGTGTGTGTGTGTGTGTGTGCTTGTGTGTGTGTGTGTGTGTGTATGTGTGTGTGTGTGTTTGTGTGTGCGCGTGTGTGTGTATTTGCATGAGTGCATGTATGTGTGTGTGTGTTTGTGTGTTTGTGTGTGTGTGTGTTTGTGTGTGCGCGTGTGTGTGTATTTGCATGAGTGCATGTATGTGTGTGTGTGTGTGTTTCTGTGTGTGTGTATGTGTGTGTGCGTGCGTGTGTGTGTGTGTGTGTGTGTGTGTGTGTGTGTGTGTGAGAGAGAGAGAGAGAGAGAGAGAGAGAGAGAGAGAGAGAGAGAGAGTTTGGAAAAGCTTCCATAAACGGGCCATATTAGTGGACTCGTCCGAGGAGAGGGGTGTGGAAAGACGGCCAAGCTGGCGGACCAAACAAGCTAGCAAGCAACAACATCCAACTCGCAAGCGATCTTGGTTTGTCAATTCTCAGTGAATTCTCAGTGATTCATACATAGAATGACCAAAGAATGACGATTCGAGAGAAAAGAAGAATAAGAAGGCCAAAAAACTCGTAAAAACGCTGCCAATCAAATGCTGTGTCCCGCCAGTTTTTGTTCCCCGCCAGCTTGGCTGTCTTTCTCACACCCCTCTTCTCGGACGAGTCCATTAGTATGGCCTGTTTATGGAAGCTTATTCGAGACTTTAATAAAGAAGCACAGGGAGATGACCAGTCATGATGAACCCTTGCGGTTCAATCTAAATATCTGGAACATGCTTCCAAGTCATTTGGCAGCTTCGAATCTAATTAGTAAATCCCTGTGCACCAGTCGTATCTAGGATCACCGACCCTTTATTCACTCACTGAGCACGTGACGATATTAATGTGTCAAACGACTCGGTCCGAGTTCGGATCATCATGGGTCTTTTACTCAAAGTGCAATCGAGTCGCCATCTCGGAAATTGTTGCATCGCTTAAGAAGATGACGTTTCCTTAACAACATGTCTAAGGAATAAAAAGAGTAGCTATATCAACACACAATTTATGTCAACAGTAAATGTGTCCTCATGTTCACAGGTACACGAGTACTTGTAGGTAAATGTACTTCTAGTAGAGATAAAGTGCAGATTAAAAAAATTCTTCCACTTGTAGCAGGCGGGTTCCTGTTTATGGTGTGGGACCTAGGCGCAGGGTGGGGCTATAGAGAGGCGTTTGGCATTCTCTCTACCCCCTGGCGCAGGACCAACCCCGAGCTCCTTTCACGCCAGAAAGCATGAGGGCGTGTGTGGTCGAGCCGGGCATGCAGGCAGGAAGTCTAGAGGCAGTGTGCCTCGTCTCCCTTCACTCCCTCCAAGGGATCAGCAGATAAGCAAGGCTGGGTTTCGCATTCCACCTTCTTTATTTATAGCAACAGTGCAGTACATAGCCTCCTGCTCTGGCCGAACTCCCTGGCCCTGTTACACACAGGCTTTATATAGCCATCACGCGGGCCGGAGCGAAGGCGGGCTAGCAGAACATGGTAACGAGATTTCCAGTGGACACGAAATTGTGTTAACCTGACAGCTTCTAAACACTATTTGAAGCTTAAATCAACAATCACATATGGCAAACTCCACTCCGTTGGAAAGTGCGTTAATCGAAGCACAACCTGCGTCAATGAATGAATTCCAAAAGTGATTCGTATAGAAATGAATGGCAGTTGAAGTAGTTAAAGCGCCAATTGAATCAGACACTTATTCATCATTTTCCATTAATATTATTGTTTATAACTCACGGAGTGCGGGTTGCCATATATGGGATGGTTGATAATGATAAACACTACGTTCCTATTCAATACTACAAACAGTGCATGATACATTAGATGAATAAACTCTAAAATTTGGTGTGATCTCAAACACGCACAAATGCTTGAGGAAGCGACACATGGAAAGGCAGTCTGCGCGATCATATATCTCTACAGCAGGGACAGGGCGCAAGCGAAACACGCCCCACGTATCTCTGCAGTTACAATCTGTGCAGGCAAATATGGAAACGAGAGACAATACGTTTAACTACAGAAATCTGGACAAGTCTCTACATCATAATCTCACCCTCTTACATCCCCCCCTGCCTTTTCGGTACCTCGTCCTCGAGGTATAAAAAAATACATGTAGACATACGGATTGACATTTCTCTAGGTCTAAGGGTCGGTCAGACCGTTCCTTTTACATCTGAATAACATAAAACACAACTCGTTGAATCATACAACTTGGAGTGGTCTTACCCTACCTACAAGTTGAGTATGTTATCAACTTTGAGGACAAACAAACAAACAAACCCGTGCGTATCTGTAGGCCCCTACACACAAGCTAGAAGTGGTCTTAACCGTTCAACTAGTTGATGGATAGCAACGAGATTTAACTATCACATTACAAAACGCAGCATACCCTAGACAACAGAGCATGTAGGACAGAACAACTTGAAGCGGTTTTAACCTCTCAACAAGTGTGTTGTCGACATGGCTAGACACACAAACCGTACAAGCTAAAAGCGGTCTTAACCCTTCAATTAGATGCACACAAAGAATGACACAAAGTGGCGTTGCTTAGCACTACAACACCCCGCATGCGCACATGGCATTACAATTTCCTCAGCAATGAACACTCATTGCAATTTTCTCAATCACTAGCGACACAAGTGATACATATGGTATTTCCACTCAAGACAATACCCAGCAATGCGCACATGGCATTAGAAATTCCACAAAAATAGCAAAGCATCATTTGCAAATCCCACCATAATAACCAGACCTCGACAAACACATTTCAGAAATACATCTACACTATGAGTGAATACAAAATTACAAGAGCACTCTCTGGATTTTTCCAAAGAAAATATAGTGGCAGCAGACCTCATGCCTGGTTACTTTATAATGTTACAGGCAATACACGCAGTTCATAACACATCTACAAAATCAAAACATGCAACAGAGTTATATATACTCACGGAAGCTTGATAAGTCCAGGAGATCGAGTCCACGAAAAAAGGAAGTCTACACTTTTTACACATTTACAGTTCTTATCGTGTCCTCAAAGTCACATCAGTGTCAATCAAGTCAAAAGGCATGTCCATATCGAGTGGGTGCCTGACCCACATTGCTACGAGTGGAGCGACGAGGCAGTGCCTCTCCAGTCACAGCTCCGTCGTGTACTCTAGGCACAAGTCTGATCTGACTATCCCTGTCCACTCTTACCGCCTCAGTATCTCTATCACACACATCACTCCCCTCAGAGGAGCGGAAATGAGGCATAGCCGGTAGAAGGTCCTTTCTGTTCACCACCTTTTCAGACCCTCCGTCTTGAGGACTGACTGTGTACACATGTGACCCCGGATAGGGTCGGGCGGTCACCACATATATGTCCGGGCGCCAACGATCTTGTAGCTTCGCACGTCCCACAACTCGATTGCGGAGATAGACCATATCGCCGATACTCAGCGGGTGGTCTTGGGCACGGACATCTGTCAATTTCTTCCTGGTGGCAGCAGACTCCAGGAGTTGGTCGTAGGCCTTGGAGTAGGCCTGCTGGAGACGGGAGCGGTGTTGTCTCACCCAGTCCAGAGATCCTACAGCGGAAGGGCCTGTGACGCCGAGTAGATCGTCCAGGGGCAGTCTGGGCTCTTGTCCAAAGAGTAGGTAGAAGGGAGAGAACCCAGTGGAGGCGTGGGGTGTGGCATTATATGCCTGTAGGACGGTGGGTAGGTATTCCGGCCACTTCATTTTCTGTTCGGGAGGGAGAGTTCTCAAAAGGTCGAACAGCGTCCTGTTGAACCTTTCACACTGCCCATTTCCCTGGGGATGGTACGGAGTCGTATGGGACTTTTTGATGTGATAGATATTACATAACTCCTTGATGAGACTCGACTCAAAGTCCCGGCCCTGATCCGAATGTATCCTCTCCGGAACACCATACCTCTGGAACCATTCTCTCACCAGAGTCTTTGCTACTGTGGCCGCTTCCTGATTGCGTGTGGGAGCAGCAACCGCAAATTTGGAAAACACATCAGTCATGACAAGTATATTCTCCCTACCGTCACTCGCTAGATCGACCTTGGTAAAGTCAATTGCTAATATTTCTAGGGGTCTATTGGCCAGAATGTGTCCTGAGGTGGTGCGCACACACGGTTGCTTTGCCAGCGTGCATCGCTGACAGGAGTTGATGTAGTTCTCCACGTCTGACGTCACGCAGGGCCAGTACACACGACGTCTCATCAACTTGAGCGTCCTCTCTAAAGCCTGATGACCCATGTCATCATGGAGGGCCCTCAGTACCTCCGGGCGAAGTCTGCTCGGGAGTACGAGTTGGTCCAGCGTGCCTAGCCTAGGGTGCTGGACTCGCCGATACAGGACTCCATCTTTTTTGTACAGCCTGGAGTGCTGGCGACTGAGAATTTTACCTGGGTGTCCCGAGGTCACCTTCGGCCTAAGTGGCCAAACGGAAAGAAATTCCCCGAGGACGGCGTCTTCTTCTTGGAATTTGCTCAGCTCCTCCAATGTAATCCTGGGCCAGATGGTGGATGAGAGGGGCATATTTTCCGCTGCCGAGGGCCGCTCGTTCCTCTCTACATGCAAGGCAGAACTGTCGGCTTCTTCTGTCTCTGCACATATAACGGATATGTTGTCACAGATGACGTCGTGGTACTCTGCGATCTCGACTGGAACGTTAAGTCCATTGGTATGGAGACAGTTGGATGACACATCTCTTTCCTCACTGGTCTGGGGTAGTCTGGACAGTCCATCTGCTGGGTTTATCCTCCCTGGTCGGTACTTCACAATAAAATTGAACTGAGCGAGCTGTGCTGCCCAGCGCTGCTCTAAAGCACCCAGCTTGGCCGTGCGAAAGTGCGTGAGAGGATTGTTGTCCGTGATGACAGTAAAATGGCTGCCTTGAAGGTAGTGACGAAACTTTTCTGTGACCGCCCACTTCACGGCAAGCATCTCCAACTTGAAACTGGAATAATTGGACGAGTTCTTTTCTGTGGGGCGCAGCCGTCTACTGGCGTAGGCGATGACACGCACTGTGCCGTCTCCCTGCTCTTGGGAAAGGATAGCACTGAGGCCGTCGTGTGACGCATCAGTCTCCAAGATGAACGGCCTCGTGTAGTCTGCGTACTGTAGTACAGGCGCTGAAGTCAAAGCCGTCTTCAGTTCTTCGAAAGCTTTCTCGTGCTCTGTGATCCACAACGGTGAAATGTTGACTGACTTTTTCTTCCCCTCGCCGGTTTTGTTGACGAGCTCGTGCAGGCAGCCAGCTATTCTCGCACAATCTCGGATGAAACGTCTGTAGTATGACGCAAACCCAAGGAAAGATCGTAATTCCTTAGTCGTTTTGGGGCGAGGCCAGGTCTTCACAGCTTCAATCTTTTCCTCTTGACAAAATACACCGTCACGGGAGATAGTATGTCCACTTCTCGCTTCAGAAGCTGACACTTCTTGAGCTTGATTTTGAGTCCCACCTCTCCAATTCGGGTGAGGAATTTGTCTAGGTGCACTAGGTGCTCCTCAAACGTCTTGGAGAAAATGAGCACGTCGTCCAAGTAGCACAGAAGGAACTCAAAAAGAAAGTCAGAAGTTACATTTTGCATGAGGCGCTGGAAGGTTGCAGGGGCAGTGGCAAGTCCAAAAGGCATCCTGGTGAACTCGAACAGGCCAAATGGAGTCGTGAAAGCCGTCTTGTGCTGATGGTCGGGATGCATCTCGATCTGATGGTATCCACTCGCCAGGTCGAGGGTAGAAAAGTACTGGGCACCTGCCAGTGAATCGAAAGACTCCTGGATACGGGGAAGGGGGTATGCGTCCATGACAGTCTTAGCGTTTAGCTTTCGGTAGTCCACACACATCCGAAGGGTAGAGTCTTTTTTTCGGACGAGCACGATGGGAGCTGCATATGGGCTGTGGCTTTCCACGACGATTTGTTTGTCTAAAAGTTTCTTTAAATGGTCCTTGACCTCTTGGTACATCTGAGGGGGGATGGAGCGATAAGGTTCTGCAGTCGGTACGTTGTCTGTGGTATGCACCATGTGCTGCACACGATTTGTACGACCGAGATCGTCATCGTCCTCGGAGAAGACGGATTTGTGTTTGCCCAAAAGTTCGTGGAGTTTCTCCCGCTGTAATTTAGTGCCATCAAAGGCAGGACATGAGATACTAGTTCCAGATGAAGGGAGATCACGGTGCGAGGTATCAGTCCCAATGTGAACTTCATTGGTGGATATTTCCACTTTATATCCGTCTCTTTCCACACTGTCCACTGCGTGAAGAACAGCGACCACCGTGCGAGCGCCGAGTATGACGTCGTTGTCCATTAGATTCACTATACGCACGCAGCGACTGTTGGGATCGTCTGACACCAGGGTCGGCACGAGCATGAGTCCGCCAGGCAGGGCATGTGTTGGGGGCAGGGCTAGCAGACAGCGTGAGGGGTTTTGCACACTGGTTATCCTCACAGTGTGAAACGAATTTGCAGGCACAACAACTTCAGAGGCGACCCTTGCTAGGCCCCTGACAGAAACGGATTCCAAATGAGCCTCTCTCAAAGCAGGCTGCAGGCATGGAGGCACAGTCGCAAATTTCTCCATTAGTCCAGCCACCCTACACAACACGTTCATGCCTAGCAATACTGGAAATTGAGCCTTGCGTTGCCGAGTACTGGGGTCGGCAGGGGTCTTCACGACGAGGATTGGCGCCTGGCTAATAGAACACCCCAACGCCTCCACAGAGACAGTGAAAATGCCGCGATATGGCACTTCTAGGCCATTCGCAGCCCTAAGGGTGAGAAATGGAAGGGCTGTGGTCTCCAGACTCTCCGGGGGGAAATTTCCGGAGAACCACTCTTCCGTGACCGTCGTGACCTCGCTGCCGGTGTCCACAACTGCATTGACCTCTTGACCTCCAATTTTGATGGTTACGGTGGGGCACCGTCCAGTGAGCCCTGCAATGGGAGCGACGCCCCCCGCCGCCTGGGCTCTGACAACGGGGGTATTTAGTTTCCCTGATGTGCCTGGGATTCCGACTGATCTGCCATGGACGGGACAGAGTGGAATTCCGGCGGCATTCTTCCCCACGAAGCTGATGAAGCGGGCTGTGGCACATTCAACTGGGAAGGGGGCTGTCCATAGTTGTAAGACGAGATAGCCGGCTGGGGGCGAGCTCGGCTGGGGGCGGAACCTCTGGGCGCTGATTGATGACCGCTCTCCTCTCTGCGTGGATTCTCTTCCTGCAGTCCCTTCTGATGTGGCCGGGTTTCCTGCAGAAGTGGCAAATGATGTCCAGGCCGCTTTGTCTTGGTCCACCCCCTGGGCGTCCTCTCATCTCCCGCAGTTCCGCGGAGATCTCAGCAAGTTGCCTTCTGAGAGTCTCCACCTCACTGGGGACTGCCCTCACTGTCTCCTGAAAGAGAGCATTGTCATCCTCCCGCATCCATCGCATGGCTTCCGATCTTGCTTTAAGTGCATCACACCCTGGGTTGTCTCGGACGAATTTTGTTATGTCCTTCCGCAGTGATGAGGGCTGAAGTCCATCCACAAACTTGTCTCTCAGCATATTGGCGCTCAGCACTTCCGGATCCAGTTGTCTTGCACGGGAAGCCAGAGCAAGCAGGGCGTGGCTGTACTCTAAGATCCCCTCTCCGATCCCCTGACGCCTCGAGTGGAAGGAGTGGAGGAGACTTTGAAGGTCGCGGTGGTCACCAAAAACTTCTCCCAGAATTTCAAAGATGCTTTCAGGGGATGTGGGCCTCCTGTTAAGCACCTCCGTCCTGGCTGGTCCATCTAGAAATCTAATGATGAATTCTGTAGCAGCGGGGTTCTTGAAGCGGTAGGCTTGCAAGGTGCGCCTTGCCTCTGTGACGAAATTGTCCACTGGGTCGTCACCATTGAAACGGGGCAGGACGGGTGGTGTTGGGTTGACCCACATCTGCTGGGAATGGGGTGATGCTGCTCTGCTCGGATTTTCCTCCTCGGGGGTGGCGGTGGCTGTGCGAGAGCGGGGGGTGGCGGTGGCTGTGCCAAGGCGGCGGGACCCACGGGCTCGTCCGGTCATGGCGTGGGGTGGTGGGGCAGGGCAGCAGCTCACATGTCACAGGGGTGAGGGGTGAAGACGATGAGGAAGAGCGGGCAAGTGCCTTTAGCAAACCATTGTATTCTTTCTCAGAATAGGCACTGCTCCCATCATCATTTCACCCCATACCTCCTGGACATTTTTGAAGAGTGAACTTTGAGGGAGATGCTCCTGGCATCCTGCCGACGACGCCAGATGGAGACGGGTGGGGGTGGTCCTGCCTTGACGTGCGAATCCCACTTCTGACACCAGTTGTAGCAGGCGGGTTCCTGTTTATGGTGTGGGACCTAGGCGCAGGGTGGGGCTATAGAGAGGCGTTTGGCATTCTCTCTACCCCGTGGCGCAGGACCAACCCCGAGCTCCTTTCACGCCAGAAAGCATGAGGGCGTGTGTGGTCGAGCCGGGCATGCAGGCAGGAAGTCTAGAGGCAGTGTGCCTCGTCTCCCTTCACTC
>JAWQFJ010016338.1:160000-175000 GCA_034096865.1 Theodoxus fluviatilis | reverse complement strand
AGAGACATCAAGTCTGTTTATGTGAGTGCGAGTGAAACTGTGAGTTATTTAGCACACGCAAGGCTTCTAAATTTGCAGCGGTGACTTTGAGTCAAACGCGGTCGTATGTTTTGGACAAGGTCGAACGTACCCAGGGAGAAACAGTGAGAACTAAAGGCAGAGGGCAATCATCTCAAAGTCCTCGTCTTGCTGACTCTAACAGCATGTGACTCTTTTTAACAGAGGCTTCAAAGTCCATTCACTCTTCTAAAAGATACACGTGCCAACATGATAGTGACAAAATCGACAATGACGTTGAACAAAGCTGAGGTCAGTCAAGGTTGTCTGGTTGCACCGTGTGCACCCAGTTGAAAGAGATGAGATAACCTTTGAGAGTCTTGTTTCCATTATATTCTTTCGATGAGACCACGCTTGTTATGGCATTTTTCTGCACAGCTGCCAGAAAATTACGGTATGCTCCCCGATTCATCGGGGCACGCTCGGATGGATTGATTGATGGATGGATGGATGGATGGATGGATGGATGGATGGATGGATGGATGGATGGATGGATGGAGGGGGGGAGGGAGGGAGGGAGGGTGTATCACGGCCTATCAGCTTTTGTAGGCTATTCAAGGCAATTTGTCACGAAAAAAGAGTTGGTTAGAATGAAATCAGATGAGGTACGATTTCCCTAGTTATTGACCTCCTCCGAAACGCATAGGGAGACGCGCTGAGTCAGTTCTTACTTCCAATCTACAGGAGGATGCACACTCGGAAAACGGCAGCCGATTTTTGGTCGATTTATTTCTAAACATCGAGTTACAAAATAAGCGAGCCCAACATGAGGCAAAATTTGGATGAAAAGAGCGTAATGCTGTGAAATCGTCCTATGATAAGGGAAGGGAGATGCATATAATCATAATGACCTGATGTGACATACATTTAGAAATAAAAAGTATCGTCGCAGAATATTTGCAAAAAGTCTCTTTCATAAGAAAAGAGTTAGACTGTCATTAAAAAAGCAACTTGATGAAATTAACGTAAAATGCCTATGGCTGTGCAGATGACATGTGCGTCGCAAACAGTTTCACAACACACGTGGCGGCAGGAAAGTCTTACAGCAGTGTTGTACATCGCAGTAGGTTTTGCATCACTGATTCCCCCGATCAAGACGTCGCTGTCTTAACCTTTCGTAAAATATTTCCACTGATGCTTGTTGATTTGCAACCAGGTGGTACACTGTTGTTTGAAATGGCAAAGAAAAGAAAATCGATACAGGTGTATATCCATCCGCCTCCTTTCTTTGCAAAACACTTGCACTTCTCACATCGCGGTTTACTGCGGCTGTCGCGTTTGCCATTGTGATATAGCTCCAGCTTTGGCTGACTTTGTCGTTTTATCGGGTTTTCTTGTAATTTTTCCTAACACACACACACACACACACACACACACACACACACACACACACAAACACACACACACACACACACACACACACACACACACACACACACACACACACACACACACAAACACACACACACACACACACACATACGCACACACACACACACACACACACACACACACACACACACACACACACACACACACACACACACACACACACACACACACACACACAAAGAGGCAATTCAGTCATGCAACCGAAAACAGTAATGGATTGTTTATGCAAATAAACGCTGCATAATTTCGCACATTTTCTTTGTTTCGCAACAACAACAAAAACCCATAAGGTTATGAGCGAGAGATTACAATCATCGACATACCAATTTAAAAAAATCGAACTTGAATAAACCGATGGTCTGAAAATGAAGCAAACTTGAAGTTATGAAGTCACCAAAACGTTTGAGGTCTATGCTCTGAATTAAACTCTAAGTGTAGTAAATCAGCGACGTAAACCTCGGTGCAAAATTTAACCTTAGGAAATATTTGCCCCCCATCTAGCCCCTCAACACCGTCCCCCACCCCTAACCCCGCACCCCAAATATAATAGGATATGCGCACAGCACTAAGCGTATCGAAGCAGTCACCTGATATGCAAATCGAAAAGGGGTTGCGTTATTTGAAGACTGCACCGGACAAATCGATTGTATGGAGGGGATAAACTTGAAAATGTAGACATAGATGGCACTTGCAGGTTGAGATCAGAAACAACATGACTCTGTGGTGTTTTAATGACTGATGAAAGTATCTTTTGAAATATCCGCCTCAAACATTCACAAAAGTGTCATTCACAGCAACTGTGAAGAAGGGATTTGCATGAGTTCAAGGCATCCACAGGAAGTAATATGTCATAGAGATTGGTGTTCTTTTTTGCATGACAAGATGTGCGAACAAAATGCAGAGCAAGATGAAGGTGACGGAGAAGCCCCTGCTACAAGTGATGGATGCTCCACAGATGTTTCCACCAGTCTGGCAAGTGATCCGTAATGCAAAACGAAACGCGAACAAACAAGCACCTCCTTTCATTGGTAGGTCCCTATATTTGATGGATGACAAGGCTTATAACAGACATGAGTGTTTAAAACACGTCACCAGAGCTCTTCGATCTATTTTCACACAGGAAATGATGAATGTCACATGCATGTCATGAATATGCATTAGATGTAATGATGTGTGGAGGGTACTGCAGCATTTGTAACCTTTTGTGACGGTGCGGGAGAAAGCAAAGCTAAAAAGTACGAAAAATGACGAAATTAGATATTTCAACCACAACCAGACCAAACAAACAAACAAACAAACACACAAACAAACAAACAAACGAAAAAAAACCCTGCACGTTCATAGATTAAAAAATAACAGATATGTAAATATCAGGAACATGACTTCGTGTGCTGTGACACTATGGCACAAGTTGTAAGTGCCTTAACTTTCTGTATGTATAATTTTCTGTGTGAAGATGGTTGTACATTTTGTGGTAAAATTTCTTAATGAAATGCATTGGAAAAACAGCTTGGTGATGGTGATTATCATGAGATAGAATCTTGATGCACAAAGCTAAAAATGTTACCGAATTCTCTTATGTTAAAATCGCCTTGGTTTATCATAGCTGGTAGGCGAAAGCGACGCAATCTCAATCTATTCGAAGCCGTTTGGCTGCTTAGGGACACCACTGCTTGAGCTACTGGAGCAGGCCCCTAACGCCCAACAGCCGAGGTTTCAGCTGATAAGGAGGAGCATGGACCTGTTCCGGTCATATGTTACAGTAAAGTTTTATTCCTTTTCTCTCTTGCTAAGACATAAAAAAAAATCGGCGCCAAAACCGCCACAGACTTTTCAGCACAGTCCTTCGCAAAGCTTAATTTGCAGAGCCAAAGATAACAGTTTCAGAAAGAGAGTTTCGTGGGAATTTTCACCTTTAGAAAAGTCTTAAATATATTTTTGGGATGCGAAGGAAACAGTATCGCGTATCCAGCAGTAATGCTCAAAACTACTAGTGTCTTGAAGTAAACAATTTGTAACCGATAGACGTAAGATTACACTGTACGAAGGAATCGAAACTACGGGCAGTTACATGAAGCATCTTGATTTTATCCTCTGATAGTTATTGCCTATAACGGGGAGGGTTCGTTTCACTCGAATCCACTTCATCAATGCGTCTGCGTTTCTGGCAAAAGGAGTCGTCGTACTACTTGGGTCTTCTTCATCCACTGTACTCGGCGTCTCTGTGGATGTGACAGACGTGATCACTGCTGCCCTCCCGTCCAAACTGGTGTCGTACGATTCGGCCTTTACCTGGCACGGAAGCGTGCGGATGTAATCCTACAGCGAGGCTCATCCATCAAAGCTGTTTGAACAGAAAGCTCTTCCTGTCGTGTGTCGATCACTTTTAAGAAAGGCCAATACCCGCTCTGTGCGTGTTGTCAGCACCTCGCCCTAAGGAACAACTCATGCAGATGCCCCTCTTGGAAAGGCGCATCCAACAGCCTGCAAGCGATGGCAGGTGAGCAACCTGACTACTGAACAGGGTGCTGTCACTTTAGAGACAATAGATGCATTGCCTGTTTTCAAAGATACTCGAGTTTTACACAAGTGGTTCATGACGTCATTTTCTCCTCAAGGAAACGCCAATGCCACTGCGGCCAACCAGTGAGAGATTGAACGAAGGAAGGAAGGAAGGAGGGAAGGAAGGAGGGAAGAAAGGAAGGAAGGAAGGACGCTTTACAACATATCAGTCCTTGTAGGCTATGTAAGGCTATTTCATTGATAACAAAATCACTTGAGTTGGTCAGAGAAAAATCAAGCCAAATGTCGATTTCCCTGATGAGATTTAGAGGGACAGGGAGGCGACAGGTCAGACAAATTGCATTCTTTCGTGAGGAAGAGTGGCCCTGGAAAGGGCCGTTTTAATTGGTCAAGCGTTTCTTAATGAGATGAACACGACGATGACAATAATGTCGACGACGGCAATCCTGCAGACGACGACGACGATGATGATGAATTATAATAAATGACGACGACGACGACGACGATGACGACGATGACGATGATGATGATGATGATGATGATGATGATGATGATGGTGATGATGATGATGATGATGATGGTATGAGGACGACGACAACAACGACGACGACGACGATGATGATGATGATGATGATGATGATGATGATGATGATGATGATGATGATGATGATGATGATGATGATGGCATGAGGACGACGACAACAACGACGACGACGTCGACGGCGACGACGATGACTTTCATCACTGATCGTCGCAAAAACAGCGTCTCAAGCGCGCCAGGTGGCTGCGGCATGAGTACTGAGAATGTAATGAGCACCGAGCTGCCCTGACTGACCGGGGAAGTTCGATGACTGGACTATGTCACTTGCATTACAACCAGGGCGTGGCCTGTCAGGCTGAATGAGGTCGACCAGTGCACAAAGGTCCAATCAGGCACTTGGGGGTTTGTTCTTCCCATCGATTGAATCTACGTGCCGTGTTGCCCGCTTTCTGCGTGAGGACAGCCTCGTCATTGCCGGGTTGATAAACGGGACGGACAATGACAACCACGAACATGATACTCTGGTCACGCTGACTGCGACGAAGCTTCGTTCTTCACACTGTTTGTATCCCCGATCGAATTAACACGTGAGAACTGAGTGTTGATTGTTGTTCGGGGTCACCAAGTGAAAAGAAACAAGCAGTGTCATAGTTGTTGCTTCTGTTGACCTTGATGCCAGGCATCGACATGAGTAAACAACTTCTGCTTTGAATGACGCAAGTGCTCGACAGAATTATTCTTAACTTCACACGATGTAAAACGGAAACTTTATCTTGACGAGTGAACGAATAGCCCGTTTAGGTAAGAGATGCATTTTAATATGTTAAGTTTCACTATTCTGGGCCCCCCCCCCCCCCCCCCCCCCCCCCTTTTGAAAGACAACACCTTCGACCTTCACATACGTGTTGAGAAACAACACCTTACCTCAAAATACTCGTCAGCCGTGAGGACCAGTTTGTTTGGTAGTCGGGCTTCTATTTTTCTCTTGTGTTTGTCTCACGAAGCTCCGATTTCGACGGCTAAAAGCGAAGGAACGTTGACCGCCGCTGGCATCGCTTTACTTTCGGTGTGAACTGCAGCGACGCGAACATAAAGTACTGCAATCATTTTTGCAGAACTAGGTGATCCAGAATACTATAGAGTCATAACCAACTAACAGTCAAATGTGAAGGTGTTCGTACTGATTTACATAGCTATATGCTACCCATATCTGGATGTCAAACTGCTTAATAGTCAGACACGAGTGACCTCAAAATCCTCAGGCCGCACACAGAGATTGTCCAAGTTTTTAATGGAACTGTGGAACATACAGTAGGTTCATTTCTCTTCGATAAGGTTCTCAGGAAATGACGTCAATCACCTTATCTCTTTGCGTGACTTCCCGTTGAACTTGGCCTGACAGCTTCCTGCCCAGATTTGAATGGACCTGCTCCTCCAGGCTCCTGCTGTCGTCACCTTCGCAAAGGAGGTTAACTTATGTTTTTTCCTCGGTCAGTTAGTTAGTTATTTTAGTTAGTTAGTTAAATAGTTTAGTCAGTCAGTCAGTTAGTTAGTCAGTTTGTCAGTTTATTAGTCAGTCAGTTAGTTAGTCAGTTAGTTAGTTAGTTGGTTAGTTAGTTAGTAAGTAAGTTAGTAAGTCAGTCAGTCAGTCAGTCAGTCAGTCAGTTTGTTAGTAAGTTTGTTAGTCAATTAGTTAGTTAGTTAGGAAGTAAGTATGTTAGTTAGTTAGTTAGTTAGTTAGTCAGTTAGTCAGTTAGTCAGTTAGTTAGTTAGTCAGTTAGTAAATAAGTTAGTAAGTAAGTTAGTAAGTTAGTAAGTTAGTCAGTCAGTCAGTCAGTCAGTCATTTAGTTTAGTCAGTCAGTCAGTTAGTTAGTCAGTTTCTCACTTTGTTAGTCAGTTAGTCAGATACTCGGGCATAATAACTCCAAAAGTTCAGAGCGGATTGGGATTACATGTGGTGCAAGAGCAGTGTTTCACCCGCGGAGCAATCCATTTTAAAAGGTGGAGCCTCTCTGTTATCTCGTTCTGGATTTACAACCACAAATACAAATGTTTATCACTCATCACGAAGTTGATGACACTGGCGCATGCGTTCTGCACTCAGAGACCTCCAGCAGACACTGAGATGAACCAAACTAAACAGTCGTGTCACGTAAGAGAAAACGTGGCGTCCTTGGTGGAGGTTTGCGCTCTCAGAGTGCTAGAGTTCCAGTTTATGAAAGGTACCACGACGGGAACTGTGCTTTGGTATGGCGTACTCTTCACACTGCTGCACGACAGTCTCGGAATTTATGTGTGTGGTTGCAATAGACAATCCAATTTGCTAAAATTTCCGAAAAATGAGTATGGTAACTGAATAAATGAATTAACAAGGTTCAATCACCGTTTAACCTTTGTAGATTATCTAAGGTCACTAGAGTTGTTGAGGTTTTAACGCATTGTGACTCACGTAAATTTTAGCTCTTGTCAATACCGTCGTTGTGATCTGCTTCGTCAGAAGGAGGCAAAAAAAGCAAATGGAAGCAAACTCAGAGGAAGGATAAACATAGAACGGAAGAAATACTTTTCTGACAGAATTCAGTTTGAGGGACTGGATATCTGTTCGTATTTTGTTCCCAAGTGCATTTGAATGGCAGGCTTACATGTGATCGTATCTCCGTGTGTACGAACGTGCATATATATGTGTGTATTCATTGTCTTAAGACAAGTATCGATTTCCCTAAGTATTCGTCTTTCACGAATCGAGGAGGGAGACGCGATGGGTTTATTCTTATTTCCACCCTAAAGTGTATGTGTGTGTGTGTGTTTGCGTGTGTGTGTGTGTATGTGTGTGTGCGTGTATATGTATGTGTGTGTATGTGTATGTGTGTGTGTGTATGTGTGTGTGTATGTGTGTGTGCGTTTGCGTGTGTGTGTATGTGTGTGTGTGTATGTGTATGTGTGTGTGTGTGTGCGTGTGTGAGCGTGCGTGTGTGCGTGTTTGCGTGTGTGTGTATGTGTGTGTGTGAATGTATATGTGTGTATATGTGTGTGCGTATGTGTGTATGTGTATGTGTGTGTATTTGTTTGCATGTGTGTGTGTGCGTGTTTGCGTGAATGTGTGTGTATGTATATGTGTGTATGTGTGTGTGTATGTGTATGTGCGTGTGTGTGCGTGTGTCTGTGTTTGCGTGTGCGTGTGTGTGTGTGTGTGTGTGTGTGCGTGTGTGTGTATGTTTGCGTGCGTGTTTGCGTGTGTGTGTGTTCGTGTTTGCGCGCGTGTGTGTATGTATGTATGTGTGTGTGCGTGTGTGTGTATGTGTGTATGTATGTGTGTGTTTGTCTGTGTGTGTGTGTGTGCGTGCGAGCGTTTGTTTGTTCATAATTGCAACGCTATGTCGAAAATGCTATACGAGAGCCGAAATGTTCAACGGGATTGAAGGGTAACGACTAAGACAGGATTATGAGGATTACAAAAGCTGCTCTAGAAGCCGTAATCGGCTTACAGCAAACGTGGTCAGTGGTGCGGCGCTGCGCTTCTCTTGAAGGAGGTTCAAGTTTTGTGTGTTCCATCTTAGGGCAGTATATTTCCTTTTCTTTCTGTGTTATTCTGAGGTCAGACGTCTTCCAGGGGAAAGTGAACTAGTTTCTGATACAACTGACACGTGCATTGCCTGACGTATTGCAATGCATTCATTGTCAGTTCTTCCTACCATCACAAAACCCAGGCTGCGTCGCACAGACGCGAGGTCATAGGAGGCATAAGTCGATGTCAACGTGTGTCCAGAATCGCATACCTCCTTCACCAGCTGGAATTCTGTGGTTTTTGTGTTTTCGGAGCGTGCTCCAGGAGCACCGACCCAGCCAGCCCCAAGCAACATTTACACTGCCTTCACATCTGCTTTCACCATGTTGACACATGTTGACACCGGCCTAGTCCTCGCAGGATCTTGGCTTTCCTTGCATCTACATGTATGCAACGCGACCCTGGATAAAACGCTTCGACAACCTCAAGCCTTCTCGTTTAAAGATGTCCGAAATCCCATGTCATGTGCTTTCTGGAAAGAGGACAGACAACACTCGCGGTTGTTTAATAATGTTATGTGGACCTTGAGTTTCCAGTGGTGCATCCACTCCAGAAGCCGTTCTCGTTGAGTTGATAATACCTTCAGTTTGACGCCCTTCCGACTCAAAGCTCGTCCATTCACTCATGCAACACTTGACGATGACCTGTCAATGAGATCTCATATCAACAAAGTCTGTCAGTTAGCATATTATGAGTTAAGGAAAATTAGTACCATTCGTCAGTATCTTTCTCAGCAGGCCACCAAAACGCTCATCACATCACTTGTTCTGTCTCGTCTCGACTATGGAAACTCTCTTCTCGCTGGCATCCCTGACACTCTGCTTAACAAACTCCAGAAAGTTCAGAATTGCGCTGCTAGGCTAGTTTTTCGATGTCCCAAGCGTACCCATGTCTCTCCACTCCTACATACACTTCACTGGCTCCCCATCTCTCAGAGGATAGATTATAAACTTGCTACTTTGTGCTTCAAGGCCATCAACAACACCGCACCACACGCTCTTACAGAAATTCTTACAGTCTACACGCCCTCCAGATCTCTACGCTCAGCTGCTGACTCTAGAATACTTAAGGTCTCCCGCCGTAACAAGAAAACTCAAGGACAGCGTGCCTTCTCCTATATTGGACCTGTAACCTGGAATAGTCTCCCTCTCTCAGTCCGTCATTCTGACACTGCCCCAGTTCAAAAGTGCTCTAAAGACCCACCTCTTCCGATCCGCCTTTCCCGCTGAGCTGCTTCGCCTTACTTGACCTTGCCTGCAAGTGCTGTGTATATTGTATAGTTTGTTCTATTGGACTTTAGTTTTTTGTTTTGTTTATGTGTGTAGTGTGTGAGTTTTTGTGGGAATGTGGTGTTGAGCGGTTGTATGAGTGTTGATTCTTTGGATTGTAAACGCCATGAGCTTGCCTGTCAAGGGAATGTATGTGCGTAAATAATCGTTATTATTATTATTATTATTATTATTATTATTATTATTATTATTATTATTATTATTATTATTATTATTATTATTATTATTATTAGAATTCGATTGAAAGTAAGCCTCCTGACACAATTGCTGTTGCAAAATGTTCACGAAAGGTACGTAGGTCAGTGTGAGGCACGTGCAGACATCTCACCTCTCGGTTCACTACGGTCATCTCCTCGCTGCCAGCTTTAGGTACACGTTTGTGTAAATCTCTGTCGTAACCTACAACATAATCCTGGCCTTAAAAGAAGTTACGTTCAAAGACGTACTAACTGGACCTGAAGTCTTGGCGCCATGTTGGCTCGCTAGTGCCAAGAGGTCGATGCAGTTCCCAACATAATAATGTTTATGGTCACTGCGTTTTCTGAGCAGTAGAGTCGTGGCGTGAGCGTATGGGTGTGTGTCATACCAGACCGAAGGGAATGCGACGACAGGCGGTTTCTGAACCATTCACCTGTGCGTCCCTTGAAAATTGAGTGACAATTTATATATCCCCATCAATGGCCCTTGGGAGACCAAGTCCCGGTGCACAGTAACATAGCAAAGCGCCAACCCTCTTTTCCTCTATCTAACATTGATATGGATATCTACGAATTGTTGTTGAGAGGTGGGGTGGGAGTTGACCAAAAACTGCTTTCAGCCAATTTGTGTGGTCAAAGTTATTTCTGGGTATCAACTCCAGTCGCCCCGAAGTAGTATCCGGGCCGTATCAGAAGGCATAAAGTCACGCCCTACGGATTGCTCCTTCCTTTTCTGCTCTGAGGGTAGGTGGCCTGAAAAAAAAAGCTGCGACACTGGCCACTTGTAAAGTCAAAGTCTGAAACAAGGCACCTTTTCGCCAGCCGTAGTTCATTAGCATTTTACCCGTCGTCCCTGCACACAGTCACACACACACACACACACACACACACACACACACACACACACACACACACACACACACACACACACACACACACACACACACACAGACACACACATACACACAAACACACAGGCACACAGAGACACAGACACAAACACACACGCACACGCACACACACACACACACACCCACACGCACACGCACACACACACACACACACACACACACACACGCACGCACGCACACACACACACACACACACACACACACACACACACACACACACACAATTTTCGAGGCTATCCAAAAACTTTAAAAGTTGAAAACTTGCTCATTTCTATTCTGTATTGTATCCTATTTTACGTGTCCAAACCCCCGATGTACTTGATTTAGTTTCAGTATTGGTTCTTATTTCAACAAAGACCAGGAAGCGTGTCACGCGTTGTGTAATTGACAACCGCTTTATAGCACCTTTAACAGCTTTCTCAATCTGAAAGACGTGTCCAGGAGAGCGGTGCCTTGCTTTAAAGGTGCTAAACATGTTTATGAGAGGGGAATCCTCCGAGTATGCGTCAAGAGACACGAACAAAGCTTTCGATTCGCTTTAAAAACCAGACATAGCGAATCACTGATGACGTCAAAAGACGACGGAAAGGCTTCCAGAGACGGGCCACACTAGAGAACTTGTCTCAGGAGAGGGGTGTGGGAAAGCCAAGCTGGTGAGCAACACAAGCTGGCGGGCACAGCATCTGAATGGCAAGCGATCTTGGTCCATTAATCCGCAGTGAATTTTCAGTGATTCACACACAATAATAAAATAATATGAAGATCCAAAGAAAACTTGTTAAAACGTAGCCAAACAGATGTCGTGGCTCGCCAACTTGTGTTGCCCGCCAGCTTGGCTGTCTTTCCCACACCCCTCTCCAGAGTCTTCCACTGATGTGGCCCGTCGCTGGAAGCCTTTCCAAGACGACTAGACGCCGACTCTCTGATTCGTTTCATCGTCGCCAATGCATGGTTCTATGTCTGTGCACGAAAGCCATGACTTGCTGAGATTTAACTACATCCATTACTAATGTGCGTGGACCTGTAGTCTTGACGTGTGTGTACAAACGTTAAAACTTGACCCGCATGCAAACAACTTGGCCTTGACTTGTCTGCAGATATGTTAGCCTTGACTAGTGGGCCAAAAATTGAAAGCAGACTCAAGGGCATTGAAGGCAGATGCCTATGAAGAATACTGCGCATTCCTGCTGGGAACACAGAACCTCTAACCAATAGATTTCTGTGCGAACAGGAATCAACACCACTCCAGAAGTGGACGTGGTTTGGTCACGTTCTTCGCATGAAGAGACAGCCACCCTTGCGTCACACTAACATGGGCCCGACTGCGAAGCGCAGGAGAGGCAGACCACTCGGCATAATGCGGCGCACGGTGGAGCAGGAAATGTGCTAAGTGGAAAAACCTGGCATAAACGTGGCTTGCCCAAGACAGGCCTGGGGGTTGAAAAGCTTTGCCGGTGCCTTATGCTTCACCGAGAGCTCCGATGATTGAGTGAATGAGTAAGTGCAAAAAACTTTAGCCGTGACTTTAGCCGTGACTTTAGCCGTGACTTATGTGGGAAAATGTGATGCCTGTAGCCTTGACTTGCTGGGCCCGAAGGCCTCAGTTCCACTGTGTCTTCCACACCGAGGCATCGAGCGCAAAACAAGAGATTGGGCGCGACTTTGGGTACTTGCTCGCTTGCCCGAACGAGACGATGGAAGGTGCCGTGGATTCACTCTAAACCAAGTTGACTACTTTCTTAAGTTTGCATTTGACACTAGTGTCACTGAATATAATTCCACGTGAATCGCGCGAAGCCGTCTTTAAACATTATTTAGCACCTTTAGAAAGGAAGCGCGCCTCTGGTCCCGCGAGAGGATCGCGTATGATGCGTTCAGCCGGTTCTTAACAGGTGTTTGCCAAGTCTTGGCAAATACTGGCCAAGTATTCGGTCAAAATTTGCTGGGTCTTGGGATATATTCTCTGAATATTTCGTCAAGTGTTCCTGTTTTTAATGAGTTTTTATCAAGACTTGGCAAATGTTTGCCAAGACTTGGCATTTTGGCTCGACAAGTAATGTCAATAGCTATTGGCGCGAGATATTTGTGAGATCCTCTCAGAGCACAATGGTGGAAAACTTGTATCGCTTCCTTCACATTCAAGCCAATGCATACTTGCGGTATGATGGACATGGTGCCAATCGATGCCATATTGCAAATGTCCTTTGTTTGCGAGATCTTGGCCTGGTTCCGTCAAGCTATTAAAAAGCCAAAGATTTGCCAAGACTTGGCGCAATAGTTGCCGAATTTTTGCCGAATATTTGCCAATAAGCACTTTGCCAAGACTTGGTGAATATTAGCCATGATTTATTTGTCAATTAAGAACAGGCTTTAGGCTTGCTTCTGGGAAATCCGCCTCAGGTTTGCCCGAGTTAGGTCTGCCCCCTCAGATCTCTCGTCTTGCTTTGAAAAAAAAATCATACCACTGTCAAAATTTGAACCAGCTTTCAGATAATTGGCTCAAATCCACTTTTGTTTTGACTGACCCCTTTTCCTCGCAAACAGACACGTGTGGTTTGGTGTCGGTCAAATTTAAAGAAGAGTCGGAGGGAATAGGGAAGAATTGGGAGGAGAAGGGGGGGGGGGGGGACGTGTCATATCGATGTGTCGTCTTTCTCAACCACTCCCAGTCAAGCCGTAGAAATGAGTGCCACAGTCCATTAAGAGCTATCAGTCGACCGCAATTTGTGCTTCGGCTTTTACGCGCGATAGTGGCAGATCTGCGAATACCCTGTGATCCTCTAAAATACTCCGGCTTTCATCTGGGCGCGTCCTCGCTCTAATTTCGCTCCAAAGTCGATGCAGAAGTGACAATGAAAAGCTGCTTCAAAACAGTTTGGCAGAGGTTATTCGGTGCATCTAGAGGCATCTGGGATTGGCCGAGATGTTGACAGTTCAAGATCTGGAGAGTTGGTAAAAAAAAAGTTGCTTTGCATATAAGATAGTTTTTTTTTCTCCCTGTATTTTTGTGACGTCAGAAGCTCGTGAGATGGCACACTTACTGTCGGCGAAAAGCGCATGACCGACTTGGAATGGATGCGGGAACCGACAAAGTCTGGCTCGAGTCATCGCGGCGCTAAATGGTGTATTTTCAACTCTCCATTTTTTCCATCTCCTTCCATGACTGCACGCACGTCTGAAAATTCTGAAGACACATTTTCTCAAAAGCAAGGCTGCTGCCCCTCGGTGCATCAGAACTTCACATCACTTCTTCGACGCCTGGCTTGTCAACCCATTTTTAAATTTTATCACATAACTACAGAAAAATGCGACATTTTCTCGGTCTGCACTTAATTTTTTTCCCAGGGGAATTCACCTAATTTCTTGGCTAGCCCTACTTATTCCCTAGCCTGCATTTTTGGCCAAAACCTGCACTATATAGGCTGCTGATCTTACTGCCCTCTTCCCATCTGGTCAAGCAGTCCTACCCACCAGTCCCTCACTCTCCATCCCCCACCCCCCACCTCCCCGGGTCGAACCCATACTTCACAGGCTCTTCCACCAAAAAGAGCAACATCCTACTGACGCCCTGACAGCCAATATTTTGTCGTGGTCCAGTCTTCGTATCCTTTCATTCCTCGCATACTTCTTCATTCATCCCCCCCCCCCCCCCCTTCCCCTTTTGCTGTACCTTTCCGAACGTTTTAGGGGCATTTGGTGCATTTTTTCCGTTTACACTCTTACATATTGCCATTTCCCACAAGGAAATGCCTGCCTGTCTATTTCTACCGAGCTTTGACACTGTCTTGAAAAAGTATTCTGTAAAGAAAGTCGTGCTCGAACTTGCGTTGATTAAGTGGGATTTCATTTGTCACGGATTCTCTGCTTCGGATTATAATGATGACTTGACAGAGCTGAACTTGACTTATAGGTCGGCGCGAGTTCACTTGGTCCATGACCCCGTGCTGTCAGTGACGCTATCACTAGATGTACAGATCTGTGGTACCACGGATCTATATCTAAATGGATGCACATCTTGAGATCAAGGTCATTTTAGTTCCTCTCAAGGCCAATCGGCAGTTGTATGTTAAGAGCACTTCCGGTGGCCTGTTCAACCTATAATATGCGATGGCGGAGAACTCAGTTGCGAAAAGAAAACGGTCAAACGTTGGCAATAATTGTGCAATTGAAAACTGCGGTACAACTTCTGCGAAATGCCGAGGTCTGTCATTTATGAAACTGCCACAACCAGGCGTGAGCGAGGCGCATTCAATTTGCATCTCGCATGATCGAGTGCCTTCGCAGACGTAAACAAAGTTTAACGTACGATATTCGATGGCGGAGAACTCAGTTGCGAAAAGAAAACGGACAAACGTTGGCAATAATTGTGCAATTGAAAACTCCGGTACAACTTCTGCGAAATGCCGAGGTCTGTCATTTATGAAACTGCCACAACCAGGCGTGAGCGAGGCGCATTCAATTTGCATCTCGCATGATCGAGTGCCTTCGCAGACGTAAACAAAGTTTAACGTACGATATTCGATG
>JAWQFJ010016338.1:120000-150000 GCA_034096865.1 Theodoxus fluviatilis | reverse complement strand
CCAATCAGATGCGTTTTTGTTTGTGGGCGCGTTTGTTAGTCAAGTGGCTCGCCTCGATGGCTAGTCGAGGGTGAGCGAGACGCTCCTACGGCTAAAAAACGACCAGTCATCAACTGGCAAGGCGGAAGTCCAAGAGAACATGGCTGCGTCCTGGCGCCAGAGTCGGTGAAGAAGTTGCCGATAGACGAAATGACTGACGATACAGACAACACATAACTTTTTCACTTGATAGAAAACACTATGGTGTCATATCGAATTTCACGGGAACTTTTTCAACGAAAAAAAAAAGCAACCCGGGTTCAACTGTAGACAATTTTGTCCAAAATGTTGTGCCTCGATTCATTTCGATCAATTCAAGGGACATAATTCATAGAGCGTACGTGCACGGTGTTGCGTGTTTGCAAATGATAAACAAGTTTTCGGCAGTGTATGTCCAGAAATAACCTACACACATACTCCTCAAAATATACAAATGAACACACGAACAGCAAATATTTCCGTGTACGTACTCGTTTCCATTCTCGGACTCTGAGAAGCACATTACAGGCACTACCGTCTATCAGCGGCATCCCAATTGGCACGGTCTCCGCCTTTTTAGTACATCCAGGTCTCTGCAGCGGGACGCAGCGTGGGAGCTCCGGAGCTCCCGCGGCCTCCCTCCTTCACGGCGAGTGTCTCCTTATGAGCGAGAAACGTTGGCAACGCCTAGCCCTCGAGATTCTCTCGAGATTCTACGCCTAACAAACGCTCCCTGAGATGTACAGTTGTTTTCATCAAAACCTCATGGTGGCAGGCCCTTGTCAATACGAGTTTTCTATGGCTTCTGCCGGTTCATCTGTCAGCTTCAGGATGTCCTGACGCATAAATGCGAATTTCTTTCAATGATCTACATCATAGCATCTTTCTTTTGGGTGCAGTATATCGAGAAAAACACGTTCTTGTTGCAGGGTTCGCCGCTGAGTTGATTAAAAAAAGACTGACGCCGCCATGTTGAATGATGCCTCGTTGGACTGATAGCAGAATTAACGGACCTAGGATGCGAATTTACACCACAGGATCTTGGTTGAGAAGTTTGTGGGGAGTTGGTTGGTAAGTTCGTAAATCAAAAGGGATATCACTCAGTCATTGTTGGTGCACAAGTGTTGCTGCCAAGCGGGAACAGCTGGAATAACATCCATCGACACACTCTTACCATCGTTATCATCGGTGGCCTACTGGTAAAATAGTTGGGTGAAACGGGTTCCTTCTCCGGCCGATGGGATCCAAGCTGCGAACGGTATCTCGACATTTACCAAATAAGGAAATATCACGTTGCAGAAACTGCAGCGTGTGAGGTGAAAAGCTTGCCGGAGACAAAGAAACTTTCCTGTCCTTTCAAGATAACTTGCCACGTGTTAGGACACCCTTAGGTGTTGATAGATGGAATAAAAGTCATTTCGCGAATTCGACGAAAACAGAGACAGTGTAAGTATATACTAATGACATTATATTAAACAAGTAATGAAATGACTATGTACAGATATTTCAATATACAATAAAGTACAATACAATGTAATACAATATAAATCTGAAATTTCCCGTTAATATTAAAGTAGAGAGAGCAAACGACAGTTGCTATGTACAGACCTTTTAATATACAATAAAATACAATATGATACAATGTGAACCTAACACGTCCATTGACATTGAAACGGTTAGAGCGGACGGCCCGGTTTCCTACTACCTCACTGACAGTGGCAGGTTTACTACAGTCTGCCGGCAGAGAGAATGGCACACACGTTGCCACGCATACTGGGAATGGTCAGCCGCTGGAAGAGATAGGCAGACTCTCTTGGCTCGTCCCTTGCCTCGGCCAATCTTGATGCCATGCCTCGCAGGAATGCCTGCCGATCTCTCCGGCTGTCTCCACCGCTACTGGGGTGAAATCGTACCGGGCGGTCATTCCTCGGTACTTTGCCAGCTTTCTGTCTTCGGCTGTATTCGCGGCTGATCCGGGCTCGACTGCTGAGGGAATCAGCACGCCACCAGCGAACGTGTCAGTGCAGGTGGCGTCCCAGATCAAGGACCGACCTCTTTGGTATAGAAAGATCGTTATTCCAGCTGGGCCACCGGTTCCAACAGTGCTGGAAAAGCGGAAGCGTCCAGTGCCCTCTTGATGACACTGTTGAGGGCTGCGTGCCGTGGGAATCTACCCGCACTGAGGCGACATGTCAGCGGATGCAGGCCATTGGCGTCCACTGTCTGGCCACAGTGGCAGGTATGTGGCTCGCGCAATCTAAGGCCCAGTCGGAGACTGATGGCGATGCGAAGGCAGTTGTCGTCGAGTTTGGTAGCGGTCGCTGGCAAAGGGAAGGCGTTCAGCTAGTCGCCACTGTGGAGCTGCGATGCTGAGAAGAAACAGGCGAGACGGTGCTGGTCCACTGTCTGTTTGAGGGAATCTGCTTGCACCTTGCAAAAAGTTCGTCCCAGATTCGTTGTCTCTCCTTCATGGCCGCTAACATGCTCAAATCCTTTGCTCTCCATGTCTGAATGGCAGAGTTGTCTCCTTCGTCCGACGCGGATTCGGTATGGGCCGAGAATCTGGCAGACAAGTGGGCGACTGGAGTACGCAGATGAGATATATGCAGGTACAGCGTTTGGGATGGAGCCCGGATGTTAATGCCCCCCGTGTCGAGCGAGGAGAGTGGCCTGCTTCCAGCACGTGTCGTCGAACTTCGTGTTGCAGCTGGTCTCGGCACTTAGGCGAATCGTCGTATCTAGCTGCTGCAATTTCTCTGTTGATAGACTGTCTTCAGAGATTATAAATAAGGAAACCTTTTCTTGTAAAACACTCACGACATCGACACAGTAAGCACAGACAAAGAGACTGACGGATGGACAGGCAGGCAGACATTGACGCACACATATGCACACACGCACTCGCGCACACAGAGACAGACATACACACAGACACTACCACACACACACACACGCGCGCGCGCGCACACACACACACACACACGCACGCACGCACGCACACGCGGGAACACACACACGCGCGCGCGCACATACACACACGCGTGCGCGCACGTTCGCACGCACACATACACACGCACGCATGCACGCACGCACGTACACACACAAACACACGCTCACGCACGCACGCACACACGTCCGCGCGCACACACACACACACACACACGCACAGTTGCACACATATACACACGCAGACAGACCAGCCAGCCAGAGTCAGACGGAAAGTACAATCCGGTAAAAACATGCGAGCATCTCTGCCTTGCGCGTTCCTACCGGATGCTGGCTCTGGGCTGCATGAAGGAAGAATTGTATGACAAACATTTGCTTTGCTTTTCAAACGACATGGTTGATACACCGGGTCTCGTTACAATCCTCCGATTTCTTGACTCAGACGTAGTTAGGATGTTCGCTGATAATTATATCGGCCACCAGCATCAGTCAATGAATATTTTGCCTTTATAAAACGTACTTGTTGCGATATTTACGAATGAAAGAAACTTAGCTATCAGTCGGTTGTGACAATGACGATGATCTTGTTATGGCTGCAAACCATCCCCTCCTTGTGTTTGATGAGTCAAGTTGCAGCTTGTGTTTAATGAGTCAAGTTGAAGCTTGTGTTTAATGAGTCAAGTTGCAGCTTGTGTTTAATGAGTGAAGTTGCAGCTTGTGTTTAATGAGTGAAGTTGCAGCTTGTGTTTAATGAGTCAAGTTGCAGCTTGTGTTTAATGAGTCAAGTTGCAGCTTGTGTTTAATGAGTGAAGTTGCAGCTTGTGTTTAATGAGTGAAGTTGCAGCTTGTGTTTAATGAGTCAAGTTGCAGCTTAAAAAAAGAGACACAAAAGCAGCAGCAGCAGCAAACAACGATTATTTTATTGCAGAATACCTATATTCAAATACGCATGCATGCATGCACAGACGCACGCACACACAGGCGAGCGCGCGCATATGGTTCGGGGTCTTTCGCACAAAAGAAATACCCAGTCTTTTGCATTCACCCCAAGGTACGAGGATTCCCTTGTCTCATTTTCAGAGACATGCGGATTTAATTCCTGGACGGAAAGGTTTCAGCAACCATGACACTTTGGTGTCTTTTGTCAGGAACAGTACTGGCAAACCAGTTGGAAACATCGTCGTTATCAGAGGGCCCACGGAATAGGTGTCACGACTCATGTGAAAGGGCCTTTAAATTATTAGTGCGGAGTCAGCGATTTAAGTTCGGCTAAGGCTTGTTCACGAGTACTTAGCGCTGCATGAGCGCCCCATGTTGTGTTGATAGACGCGATGAAAGTGTTTTCTTTGCCACAGACATCGTTTATGCACGTTTAAATGTATTCTGCATGAATAAAGTCCACTACTGTGTCATCCTTACTTGCCATTACTCGCGCATACAGGGCGCTTGGGGCAAATAAAGCCTGTTCCAGTCCCAAAATGATGTTTCTGTGGGTTATTTTACGCATCGACGGCCAGTGCGGGATCGAAGACGCCATTTTGATATGATGCAAAATCGTCTGCATCATCTCGGATCGGTGATTCACAGCGCTGCTCAGCGCTGAGTGAATCACGCCCCAAAATTTCCGTTCAGCAGTGAATCACATGCAGCGCTGAGCAGCGCTTTGAATCGCTGCGCCTCCTGAACAAGCCTCTAGTGCGCTCATCTGCTTTGTCTTGTAGTTTTCCTGTGAAATTTGTGTGATTTTCATGCAACATTATGTGTAGTGCACGTGGGATTCGTGTTTGTTGTGCATCCCGTGCAAGGTTGGTCAGTTGTGGACAGTTTGCACGGTAGTTTGGCTAGTAGTGAGGTATTTAACCAGGGGTTTGATGGGAATGGGAATGGGAAGAGGGGGTGATTTTGGGCTTGAGGGGTTTGTGATTTGTGCAGTGATTGTGGAAAGTTGGTGAAATGTATACGATTTTCGTGTTTTGACGGAGCGTTGATTGGAGATTTGATGGAAAAGTGGTGATTGGATATTTGATGGGAAAGTGGTGATTTGTCTTTAGAGGAAGTGGTGATAGGTTATTTGATGGGGGGTATTCTAATTTGTGCTGTGGAGGAAGTGATGATTGGGGATTTGATAGGGGAATGTTGATTTGTGCTGTGGAGGAAGTGATGATTGGGGATTTGATGGGGGAATGTTGATTTGTGCTGTGGAGGAAGTGATGATTGGAGATTTGATAGGGGAATGTTGATTTGTGCTGTGCAGGAAGTGATGATTGGGGATTTGATGGGGGAATGTTGATTTATGCTGTGGAGGAAGTAATTTGTGATTTGATGAGGAAAACTAATTTGTGCTGTGGAGGAAGTGATGATTGCGGATTTGATGGGGGAATGTTGATTTGAGCTGTGCAGGAAGTGATGATCGGGGATTTGATGGGGGAATGTTGATTTGAGCTGTGCAGGAAGTGATGATCGGGGATTTGATGGGGGAATGTTGATTTGAGCTTTGCAGGAAGTGATGATTGGGGATTTGATGGGGGAATGTTGATTTGTGCTGTGGAGGAAGTGATGATTGGGGATTTGATGGGGGAATGTTGATTTGTGCTGTGGAGGAAGTGATGATTGGGGATTTGATGGGGGAATGTTGATTTGAGCTTTGCAGGAAGTGATGATTGGGGATTTGATGGGGGAATGTTGATTTGTGCTGTGGAGGAAGTGATGATTGGGAATTTGATGGAGGAATGTTGATTTGTGCTGTGGAGGAAGTGATGATCGGGGATTTGATGGGGGAATGTTGATTTGAGCTTTGCAGGAAGTGATGATTGGGGATTTGATGGGGGAATGTTGATTTGTGCTGTGGAGGAAGTGATGATCGGGGATTTGATGGAGGAATGTTGATTTGTGCTGTGGAGGAAGTGATGATTGGGGATTTGATGGGGGAATGTTGATTTGAGCTTTGCAGGAAGTGATGATTGGGGATTTGATGGGGGAATGTTGATTTGTGCTGTGCAGGAAGTAATGATTGGGGATTTGATGGGGGAATGTTGATTTGTGCTGTGGAGGAGTGATGATTGGGGATTTAATGGGGGAATGTTGATTTGTGCTGTGGAGGAGTGATGATTGGGGATTTAATGGGGGAATGTTGATTTGTGCTGTGGAGGAAGTGATGATTGGGGATTTGATAGGGGAATGTTGATTTGTGCTGTGCAGGAAGTAATGATTGGGGATTTGATGGGGGAATGTTGATTTGTGCTGTGCAGGAAGTAATGATTGGGGATTTGATGGGGGAATGTTGATTTGTGCTGTGGAGGAAGTGATGATTGGGGATTTGATGGGGGAATGTTGCTTTGTGCTGTGGAGGAAGTGATGATTGGGGATTTAATGGGGGAATGTTGATTTGTGCTGTGGAGAAATGTTGATTTGTGTTTTGACGGAGGTGAGCGGAATTGTGCTTGCGCGTTGGAGTGTCTTATTTAATTGTTTTTATATCTGACGTGTTTGTGCTGTGTTCGTGTTGAATTCTGGGTGGTGGCTGTGGGGATATCCCGTTTTCGAGGCATCGGTATGTGTTGCGTTAACTATTCATCCGTACTTGGCCTTGACAACGGGTAGAACCTTTGTAGAGCAGAAAAATAGCTCTGTAGCCTCTGTCATGATCTATTTTCCACATGCTCCTTTGAAACAATAGTTCACATCTTTGTTTACAAAAGTTCAGAATATGATTCCACAGTGAGATAACCCCAATGTAGTTAAACAAGAAATGTATGATTTCTCAGCGATTACCATTGTCTATGCTCAACAAACGTAACTTACCGAGTAAAACATGTCCTGTAAAATTTCATTCAAACGAGACCTCAAGACACTTTTTCACCATGAGCTGATTCACTTTCTAATTGACTCGATAGCAAAAACGAGATTGAGTGTTGTGTCGGGCGCGCGCGCGCGCGCATAACACACACAAACGCGCGGACACACACACACAGACACACACACACACATACACACACACACACACACACACACACACACACACACACACACACACACACACACACACACATATGCGTGTCTATCATTTACTTTGATGAAATTTTAACACCTTCTCTAGTCAAATCAACTAAGCGAACAAGGCAAGCGATGAAAGTCTCGGAATATAGTACTAGTATTGAAATTTAAATTTTAAAAAATTAGTCTTGAAAGTGTGTTTGCTTAAACTCCAGAAGTGATTTGAGTAATCCAGATGATTACCCTGAGAAGTTTTTCTTGCAGAAGCTGAATTACAAAAGCTGCCAGCTTTACACGAGAGCGATTAAATATATAAACATAGGTCCCCATTGTCTGTGTTCAGAGGTGTCGTTCTGATTTTAATCAGTGTTTTTCTGACTTAGAAACATGTCAAACTGAAAAATTGTTGTGCCAGTCTAAACTTTCTTTTTGGTGTGGAAATCAACAGACTTTGTTGTAATTGTTCTAAAATACCTCTGTGCTTTGTATGATTGTGGTGTTTTTTTGTTGGCGTAGGGAGCGGATTGTACAGGAGTACATACAATCAAACTGATTGTATCATGACGGCATGTCGTCCTTATCGTAATTGATTTCCCCCCTCGCCTCCCCCCTCCTCCTCCTCCCACTCCCTCCCCCTCCTCCTCTTCCCCTCCCTCCCCCTCCCTCCCCCCCTCCTCCCCCTCCCTTCCCCCCTCCTCCCTCTCCTCCCTCCTTCCTCCCCCTCCCTCCCCCTCCCTCCCCCCTCCCCTCCTCCTCCCTCCTCCCTCCCTCCCTCCTCCCTCCCTCCCTCCTCCCTCCCTTCCTCCTCCCTCCCTTCCTCCTCCCTCCCTTCCTCCTCCCTCCTCTCTCCTCCCCCCTCCTCCCTCCTCCTCCTCCCTCCTCCCTCCTTTCTCCTCCCACCCCCTCCTCCCTCCTCCTCCCTCCTCCCTCCCCTCTCCTCTCTCCCCCTCCTCCTCTTTCTCCTCCTCCTCCTCTGATAAGAGGCAGCCAAGTAGGAGTTGTAGTGTAGAAAACCAAGAGAGCTTTAGTTCCGTATCCTGAGCAGACCGAGCCTGATCCCTGCGAATGACAGACAGAAAATAAAAGTGAGACCACAGGCAGGGACTGAAACCGCGACCTTCTTGTTTGCACCCAAAATGCTCTACCAGCTGAGCTGCCACAGTCTGCGTTGTTTTCTCCCGTCTACCTTGCCATCTGTCAGTGGCTACTGTTTCGGTCTTTCATGTCCGGATGAGCTGAATCCCAGTTTAGTTTGTACTGGTCTTTCCTAGCTGTCATAGGTCTTTTCCCTAGTCACCCGGTCTGTCATTATAAGCTTGTAACTGGTTGGCTAAGAAAACTACGAAATGTCAATCCTTGTGGAAAAAAGCTTAATACACATTCTATTGACGTATGATACATTTGTGCAACTTTGATAGCAGTGAGGGAGTGGCGTGAGCATGTTGGGCTGATCATTGAAAATGTTCTCGTGAATTAAGTTTTAAACTGTATTTGTTTACACCACGAGCTTTCAAACACAGAATGCAGGCTTACTGCCCTCGTTGGGAGACGAATGTAATTTGACAAGAGGGCTCGTACAACTGATAAGAGATAGCCAAGTAGGATTTGTAGTGTAGAAAGTCAACAGAGCTTCAGTATCTAAAACGGGCACTTTGAAAATGGTTTCTCTGTATTCTTTTAACTAGGTCTAAATAGATAGTCGTTCTAAAATGGGCACCCAAAATAACGATGTATGCTTACCCGAGTAGCATAAGATCTGATTAAGTCAATCTGATTTCGAGCAGTCACTTGTGTCTGAAAATGTAAACTGCCCCTCGAAAGTGTAGGAGTACCATATTGCAGAATGAAAACTCGTTAGAGCTTTTGTACCTCAAATAGGCACAGCGAAAATAGATCCTCAGTATTCTTTTGACTATGTCTCCAGAATAATGCTTATCATGGTCATCAAAGTGTAGTCCCTACTGCAAATCAATTGTGGACCATATTCAACGGTTGCATGATCATGACAATATTGCGTTCCCACATTTTACTGATATAGCTGCTGGTGAGTGTTACTGTGTAGATATGTATTTAGATAAGGTTGTAAAAGCAACTATGATTCCTGACTGTCATTCTCCTCATGGATGTTATGTTGAATCAGAGAATTATAAGAACAGTCAGTTGTCTTGGGGCTCTATGTGCAGTGAATTGAGATATTCCCCTTCCTGTTTCTGGCCTGGACAGCACTTTCGAAATAGGAGAACTTAAAATTCCTTCACCCCAGAAGAGAACTTCAGCAACTTTAGGTGGGGTGAAAATCACCAGACGGGCAGAAACCTGAGTGGAACAGTTTGGGGGAGTAGTAGGAGTCTTGTAACGAAGGATGAGCTATAGTATTATTGTGTGGAATGACATGATGAGTTTTCTTATTTACTTTTGCCAAAGGCATCTGTGCACGTATCTCTACCAAACAAAAAACCCATTCAAACCTGTAAACGGTTTTTCTGAGTTTAAAAAAGTATATTATGGACTGTGGAGTTTTCATGTACTTTAAGCGTCTTGCAGCAACTGGTAAAATTAGAATACTTTTTTCGTTTGCAAGTAGTACATCATACAACAACTTTGCCTCCACTGTTGACTTTTTGGGCGTACTTTGAATTATGATTGTGAACTTTTAGGAAAGGACGCGGGGGCGGACTGGGTCTCTGTCTGTCAATAGGCCTAACCCAGCTTTACACCTGAGCGGAGGTTATCACTGTGGGATCGGTTGGAGGCGGGGACAAAGGGGATCACTCTATGAATGCACACCTGCCTTGGGTGGGGTCTGAAAAGGGGATGACACCCTTGCAAAGCCACTGAAGATTGTTGTCTGTGGGGGCGTTGCTGACGGAGTCGATGACGCAGGCAGTGCCCCCGTTCAAAGGGCGAAGGCACTGTTCTGGAGCACGGAGGCAGGAGGGGTGGGGGCAGGAGGGGTGGGGGCAAAAGGGGTGGGGGCAGGAGGGGTGGGGGCAGGAGGGGTAGGTGCAAAGGTCTGCCTGACCCGCTCGGGGACAAGAGCCAAACCTCTGCAGTACGTTACCCTCCAGTAGGCCAAGAGCGCGGTAGCCTAGAGGCGGATGGTAAACAGTTCGCGATGTACTACTGCAACTCCTGGCCTTCCCGTAATGGTAAAGCGCAACACCTTTTGACTGGACACTAGAGGAAAACTTTAAAAGTCCTCCCCCGAAGTTTTGTTGATATTTGATTCAACACAGTAAGTTTGTTTCTGAGAACGAAAGACCTCAACTGAAATGATGTACGATTCTTTCAGACTGTATAACGCAACAACCTCCTGTGCCCGAAAAGTCATGATATTCCTCCGAAAAAAAATCTTAAGAAGAAAGTATTTTCGTGTCTAGGAACTACGGGCCCCAACTGAAGTGGCAAGCAAAACCATCTGCTTAAATGAGGGTGCTACAACTTACGGTGCTTGAGAAGCAGCTTTGCAATATTCCACCGAAGTTTTCAACGATCTTCAGAGGAAATATGTTTCGAATCAGGGAAGGAGGATTCTTGCCTATTAGAATTGATTATTGTTGCGGCTAAAGTGTCATGTCAGCATGAAACCATGAGCACCAATAATTCGTAATCCTCAATTGCATTGTTTTACGAGCAGTGGCAACACAAATTAAGAATATAATCAAAGTGAAGAGTTACTGGTTGTATTTGCTTCCTGATTTGATGTTGAGCGCGATGAATCCTTCTTGAGAGTAGGTTAACCGTTTCATATGCATTTTACTGAGCCGAGGGTTAAAAGATGGATTTCACGAGAGGTTTGCTTCAAGCAAGCGCATCTCCTGTGAGGCTGCATAGCGTGCCCTCGAGACGGGTTTTGAAGATAATGGATGTGCAATCCACAGCAATCCACAGCAATCCACAGCAATCCACAGCAATCCACAGCAATCCAAAGAGCGTTTCAGGTACCAGTTTGAAATGATCACAGCGGTCATGCAGGACTCGGCACCAACATTGGAACCACAAAGCAGACAGAGTCCGGCTTTGGAAACGGATTTGCTACGGAACTAGAAGGCACTGAGAGAGCGCAAACCTCCGCCAAGGCAGCCACAGAAAGCAGCCTCAGCGCAATGCGGCATGATTCAGGCAGTCTGTTCTGCTTGCCGGGCATGACGCTACATGGCAGTTTGAGCGCTGCTAGTGGTTCGTGAGGGTACGCCTGCGATGCGTCGTTTGCAATGTAGACGCTGCCCCCCACTCAACTCATGAACGTTACTTTATAACGTCTTACAGCGGTTGAATAGACGGCTGGCCTGCCATGACTTGTACTGTATAATTCAGACAGCATTTTCTTCTAGCCAGACCTGATTCTACGAAGTTTAGATAATTTAAGCGCCTGCTAGCAGACTCTGAGTTTGGAACACGTACGCCGAAATGCGGCTACGGCGCTGTAGCATCTGTGTATGGTTGTATTTCCGAAACGAGATATTAGATAACCTCTAACATTTAATGGATTATTCCTTGGGTGCGTAAACCCCTGACCTTAGAGCAAATTTCAATAAAATCCGTTGTGAACTTTTGCACATAGTATAACCAACCAACCAATCGATCGAAAAACATTACCTCCCTCGCATAGGTAACTAACTCATTGACGTTGCGTATGATTACAACGACCGCTTTAAGTCATTTTGATCGATTTCCACCCTCCCCTCCCCCTCTCCTCCCCCCCCCCCCTTATGTTTTCTGACAATTTCTAACCGGTAATTTTCAATATTCATTCTAAAGTATTGTTAATTAGCGCTGGCACCTGTAATTGCGCTGCAGAAATTATATCTTTTGTTATACTTAGTGAGCCCAAGCTCTAGGGATCACTTGTATATTCAAAAGACAATTACATGAATAAGTAAATTGAAGACTATGTATGGTTATATAAAGGTGGACTGCATTTGCGTTGCATGAAAACTATTTATGTATCAAGTTGCAAGCTTCGCGACGTAAGGACAGTTGTCTCCATATGAACTTTTTTTTCTCTAACAAAGCCTTCGTTTGGGGGTTGGGATGAGTGTGTGTGTGTGTGTGTGTGTGTGTGTGTGTGTGTGTGTGTGTGTGTGTGTGTGCGTGCGCGTGTGTGTGTAACCTAAAAAGGAGCAGAGCTGATTACTACGTCTGAACATTTTTAACAAGGAGAATACTGTTGATGGCTTTACAACAGTCTATTTGATTTGTGTGTGTGTGTGTAGAACATTGCAATACTGATATCGACGATTAATTTTCAAAGCGTATCTTTTTGTATGTGAAACGTAAACCAATTTGCAAAGAAAAGCATAATCTGTTTGAAAATTGTTTGAGTCTGTTGTGCACATATGTATGAGTTCGTAGTACACACATACACACACACACATACACACGCACACACACACATGCACACACACACGCACGCACGCACACACACATACACACACACACACACACTCAAACACACGCACGCACGCACACACACACACACACACACACACACACACACACACACACATGTATATTCTAGCTCCTTCTTTCAAACTACTGCAGAGGCCAGATAAATGTAATTTGAATGAATGTATCCTGAGTGTAACACCAGGATATTGGGTGCGGTATTTCACTTGCAGAAACAGTCAAAAGAAAGCAAAACAAAAACTTATGTAATGTTTGCATCCAGTCCTTGAACAATCCTATCTCGTTCACAGCGTGGGTTGCCTGCATACTTTTCTCACCAGCTGAAATGCTGTGGTCTAGGTGATCATAGGGCCTAAAGGTAAAGCATTCAAATTAACGTCCCCTAGCAACACCTATATGTATATGGATGGTGTTTTATAGGTTCAGGGTCAAAGGCCAATGTTGAGTCACGGAGGTGATCAAATCCATCAAGGCCATGCTTGTTTCTTCCATGGAGATAGTAAATATAAAGACTACTATAAATCTGTGGACACATCGGTCATTCTTTCAAACAGTTGCTCAGGTGACTTTAACAAATTAGGGCTCTGTGGCCGAGCGGTTAGGGCGTTTGACGTGCTGTCGCTTGCGGATGATGGGTGCGATGTTCGAAGCTGCACATAACACAGTCACGTCCTTGCGCAAGGTGTTTCACCCACTTTGCCTCTCCTACCGAAGAGTAAAACAGGTCATTGGGGGTTGCTCAGCGGCGACCGGGGATGAAATTCCCCCCAAATAATTTCTTATTAATAAAGGACAATAATAAAGATCATGATGACGTCGACGACGACGATGATGATGCGTCGTCGTCGTCGTCTTCATCATCATCACCGTCGTCGTCGTCGTCATTGTTGTTGTTATAATAATGATAATGACTATGATGATGATGTTGATGATGATGATGACGACAACATCTGCGTACTTGTTCATCCAAATTTAGTGGAGGCAGCAATAATTAAGAAGTTATTTTGTTTCTTATTCTTCATTGTATTCTTACGCGCACGCGCACACGCACGCGTGCACGCACGTACGCTCGCACGCACGCACGCACGCACGAAGCTCCGGTTTCTTTGGAGACACATCACAGTGCCCGGAATGGGTTTGCTGCAGTCTTTGTATCGCTTTCTGGGTCTGGTAAATTGCATTGTGATTTCCTTCTCAGTGACGTCGGAACCGGAGGTCGTTTAAAACAGTGCCTGAAAAAAAAACCACCTCAGCATCTATTTTGGCTGACATTTACATGTCTGTTTGAGCCTCAACTATTTGCCAAGGCGAAAATGACATTCTTACATGGCTTTGTCAATGAAACTCTTTCAATAGTCTGGCCAGTGCCGTTTTCGATAGAATGCATGAGCAAAAGTGAAATAAAACTCATGAAAATTCTAAAGATAATGTAAAAATGGGATTCCAACTGTTACTTTCATTGCCAACAATGTCTGCAAAGTAGAACTGGACTAGATTCATGTTTCGCCCATGATAAATATCAAACAATTTTTTTTGCTGTTGTGGTTGTAATGAAAAGGTCAAGAAACTTGTTCACTGGACAGGACCTGACATTTTCCCTTTCGGGAGAACTGTGATACCAGCTAGAGAAAATTTTCCAATGTTGGAAAGACTCGCCCTTTCTGGGAGAATGGAGTTTTCCTCTTCAAACTCATTGATCAGCTTCAAGCAACACACGAAAATCTTGAGGCAAGTCTAAAAATGTGTCAACAATGATAGAAACAGGCAAAATACGGCTCCAGGCTGTTCAATCACCTATTCAAGTTTTAAGACCATCATCGATCTCTTACCACCCGCCGTCATCGCCATGCGTGTCTCCCGAAGGCTACCTTCGCTTTTCATCTACTCTAAAGCTCTCCATCTTATTAATACTAGGGCTTAGTTTTAGTGATAATAGAAGACAGATTAGACAGGTTCCTTTGATCTGAATTCTTTCGCAAAGCTCCTATTACTTATTCTATCTTGGTAACAACGAACCAAAGCCTGAGGGAAAGAGCCTTTGGTCTAGTCTATAAAATAAATTCTCCGGGTCAAACACCTATTCAACCTTTAAGACCATCATCCATCTCTTACCACCCGCAGTCATCGCCATGCGTGTCTCCCGAAGGCTACCTTCGCTTTTCATCTATTCTAAAGCTCTCCATCTTATTAATACTAGAGCTTAGTTTTACTCATAAAAGAAGACAGATTAGACAGGTTCCTTAGATCTGAATTCTTTAGCAAAGCTCCTATTACTTATTTTATCTTGGTAACAACGAATGCAAGCCTGAGGGAAAGAGCCTTTGGTCTAGTCTATAAAATACATTCTCCGGGTAGCGTTGCTTTCTACTAGCTGAAGCTCGTTCACAAGCAGCAATAGGTAAAAGTACATTGCTTGTTCGCCTACTTTGTTAGATTTTGGAATCTCAAAGCTAGCCTTAGCATTGCCAGCATGATATTCTCCTGAAGGTTCCACGGACAAAAATGTGTCAGTGATCATGCTAATGTTAGCAGTCATGGCGGCAGTAAACCTCAACGCTCAGGGAATTTTGGGAATGGCATTCCACCGCCTTCTTCTGGTTTGGCGATTTTCTATCATCTTTCTATTTCTAACAGGTGGCTTTAGAATAATGTTGAGGACCTCTCCACAGAAGAAATTTCACCGAAAAATATTCTGTCAAAAATTGTTGCCGAGTATGCAGTGGGGCATATGTTTTTGTGAACTGCACTTACCCGAGTTTCGTCTAAACTCATTTAATGTAGAAAAATATTGCCAACATGAATATTTTGCGAATTACATTTCCAGGCGGATGTGCAAGGGAGAAAGAAAAAAAAGACTGTCCAGAAAAAGTGCTGTAATCATCACACCCACTGTGGATTTTAAACATGCGTTTTGTTCAGCAGCGACAATTCTTTGCACGCAACAAGTGAAAGCAGTCGCTGCTTCAGCAAGAGTGCAAGGAAAGGTTGCGTCAGTTACGGGGGTAACATTCTATAGTAGCCATGGTGTGATGTTGGCATCACTGGCTGCTGCATAAGTGAAGATGTAGAAGTGGTGTCATCATCATCATCATCATCATCATCATCATCATCATCATCATCATCATCATCATCATCATCATCATCATCATCATCATCATCATCATTACAACCACCACCACCACCATCGTCGTCATCGTCATCGTCATCAGCAACAGCAGCAGCAGTACCATGAGGAGCAGCATATTCTTTTTTCTTCTAGTCGTCGTCATCCTAGTCATCATCGTAGTATTTATCTTTTTCCTCGTTCTTGTCGTCCTCGTCCATGGTCTCATCGTCAGCCAATTAAATTCAGCTTCTTAATTTGTGGAGTCATGCACGCAAGCAAATATCACAGATGTCTTTTATGGTTAGTTTGTTCTCGCTTCTTACAATATCTTGTTTCCCTCAGCAAAACATGTATTAGCTAATGATATTGATTTCCTTTGTTTGAAATCTGCCAGTCTATCATATTTTTGAGGTGGAGGTAAAAGACAGATCCCCTAAGACAACAAAAGTGACTACAAGGATCGCCTGGAGGTGTTAGAACTCTTGGTTTAATGAGGAAGGGCTACGACCGAAACGTTGTATCCGTCATGATAATTAAAATCATGAAGATGACGACGATGGTGAAGGATGTACGTTTGAAATCTATCACTGTCTTTAATTTGGCCGAGGCTTTAGGACACGTGCATAGAAAGAGAGTAACCACGGACTGACTACTGGGGAGGTTATAGCTAATGCCCGGTTTGTGAGAGAGTGCACGTGTGCTAGTGATTGCATTACGAAGACGCTGCCGTGGTTTTCTGGGCTGCGATGCATAGACGCGGGGTGTCGCGGGGCAAAGGCTAGTGTCAACGTGTGTCAACATTTGATTGTCTTTACATCCATCTCCTTTCATCATGTTGACCCATGTGGACACCGGCCAACTCCTCGCAAGATCTTGGCTCTTCTCGCCTCTATGCAGCGCGCCCTGGTCTTCGTCTGGGTTTCCTTGGGTTGCTTTGCTCTTGCTTTCCCACGCCACAGTCAGGGTGCGTGTCCGGTATGGCGCTTGCGTCACTCGCTTCATTGTCCTGTGCGTTAATGTAGCGTGGACGTCTGGGTCAGGGGCTGGAACAGGCCCTACTCCATTCGAAAAGGGCGGACGACTGGGTAAATGGGATCATGATTGGCTCAGATTCCAACTAACCCCAGTGACCCAGTGACTCGAGAACTCTGAGTCCTGCCGTAACCCACATAGACTGTAAAGCTTCACCCATCCATGCAGTTCTGTAAGAGACAGAGAAGTGCAGCAACTTGAGCATGGTACATTTCACCAAGTGTTCTCATTTTAGAACTGGCAAGAATTCTTAAAAGTACATGTGCACCTTTTTCCTTTTTGAATGTTTCATAGTTGAAACCGGTTTTGCAGTCATCAGGAAAGAAAAGTGGTACGTCTTTTCCCCCTGCCTTGCAACGAAAGGAGACACGCACTTGTCTGATGGTCAGCCATGACTCAGTGAGCACTGCATGCGGTGCACACATATGCACTTGTCTGATGGTCAGCCATGCCTCAATGAGCACTGCATGCAGTGCACACATATGCACTTGTCTGATGGTCAGCCATGACTCAATGAGCACTGCATGCAGTGCACACATATGCACTTGTCTGATGGTCAGCCATGACTCAGTGAGCACTGCATGCAGTGCACACATATGCACTTGTCTGATGGTCAGCCATGACTCAATGAGCACTGCATGCAGTGCACACATATGCCCTTGTCTGATGGTCAGCCATGACTCAGTGAGCACTGCATGCGGTGCACACATGTGCCCTTGTCTGATGGTCAGCCATGACTCAGTGAGCACTGCATGCGGTGCACACATGTGCCCTTGTCTGATGGTCAGCCATGACTCAGTGAGCACTGCATGCAGTGCACACATATGCACTTGTCTGATGGTCAGCCATGACTCAGTGAGCACTGCATGCAGTGCACACATATGCACTTGTCTGATGGTCAGCCATGCCTCAATGAGAACTGCATGCAGTGCACACATATGCACTTGTCTGATGGTCAGCCATGACTCAGTGAGCACTGCATGCAGTGCACACATATGCACTTGTCTGATGGTCAGCCATGACTCAGTGAGCACTGCATGCAGTGCACACATATGCACTTGTCTGATGGTCAGCCATGACTCAGTGAGCACTGCATGCAGTGCACACATTTGCACATCACAACCACAACCTCCACTGTCGTCGTCGTTGTCGTTGTCGTTGTCATCATTCTCCCCTTTGGTCAGTATTGAGACCAGTGCGAGCAATTCTCTGCATATTTTAGCACATATGCATCCACAAATGTTTATATACGTGCGGGTTTGCAAACATGTACACACACACACACACATGCACACACACGCTAAGAGAGAATACATTCACAAAAGCATACTCGTGACTTTCTCATTTATGTGTTAAGTGATGGGGATCTAGAACTTCGCGTAGGTGTTATGTTCAGAAACCAAAGAGCATGCACCAACCCAGCTGTTTTATGGGGGCCTTCCCTCACTGACCCCCATCCCCCTCACTGCGACCTACCCCCCCCCCCCTTCTCCTCCCCTCCACCCTGTTCCTTCAAATCTGTGGCATTTGCAACAGCGACATACTTGTAAAAGGTAAATGTATTGTTTAATATAACGACTTCCAGTCCCCGTCAAGTTCTCAAATCGCGCATTACACTTGTCAGACAAGGGCATATGTGTGCACTGCATGCAGTGCTCACTGAGTCATGGCTGACCATCAGACAAGGGCATATGTGTGCACTGCATGCAGTGCTCATTGAGTCATGGCTGACCATCAGACAAGGGCATATGTGTGCACCGCATGCAGTTCTCATTGAGGCATGGCTGACCATCAGACAAGGGCATATGTGTGCACTGCATGCAGTGCTCACTGAGTCATGGCTGACCATCAGACAAGTGCATGTGTGTGCAATGCATTCAGTGCTCATTGAGGCATGGCTGACCATCAGACAAGTGCATATGTGTGCACCGCATGCAGTGCTCATTGAGTCATGGCTGACCATCAGACAAGTGCATGTGTGTGCAATGCATTCAGTGCTCATTGAGGCATGGCTGACCATCAGACAAGTGCATATGTGTGCACCGCATGCAGTGCTCACTGAGTCATGGCTGACCATCAGACAAGTGCATATGTGTGCACTGCATGCAGTTCTCATTGAGGCATGGCTGACCATCAGACAAGTGCATATGTGTGCACTGCATGCAGTTCTCATTGAGTCATGGCTGACCATCAGACAAGTGCATATGTGTGCACCGCATGCAGTGCTCACTGAGTCATGGCTGACCATCAGACAAGTGCATATGTGTGCACTGCATGCAGTTCTCATTGAGTCATGGCTGACCATCAGACAAGTGCATATGTGTGCACCGCATGCAGTTCTCATTGAGGCATGGCTGACCATCAGACAAGTGCATATGTGTGCACTGCATGCAGTTCTCATTGAGTCATGGCTGACCATCAGACAAGTGCATATGTGTGCACCGCATGCAGTGCTCATTGAGGCATGGCTGACCATCAGACAAGTGCATATGTGTGCACTGCATGCAGTGCTCACTGAGTCATGGCTGACCATCAGACAAGTGCATATGTGTGCACTGCATGCAGTTCTCATTGAGTCATGGCTGACCATCAGACAAGTGCATATGTGTGCACCGCATGCAGTGCTCATTGAGGCATGGCTGACCATCAGACAAGTGCATATGTGTGCACTGCATGCAGTGCTCACTGAGTCATGGCTGACCATCAGACAAGTGCATATGTGTGCACCGCATGCAGTGCTCATTGAGGCATGGCTGACCATCAGACAAGTGCATATGTGTGCACTGCATGCAGTGCTCACTGAGTCATGGCTGACCATCAGACAAGGGCACATGTGTGCACTGCATGCAGTGCTCACTGAGTCATGGCTGACCATCAGACAAGGGCACATGTGTGCACCGCATGCAGTGCTCACTGAGTCATGGCTGACCATCAGACAAGGGCATATGTGTGCACTGCATGCAGTGCTCATTGAGTCATGGCTGACCATCAGACAAGGGCACATGTGTGCACCGCATGCAGTGCTCACTGAGTCATGGCTGACCATCAGACAAGTGCATATGTGTGCACTGCATGCAGTGCTCACTGAGTCATGGCTGACCATCAGACAAGTGCATATGTGTGCACTGCATGCAGTGCTCATTGAGGCATGGCTGACCATCAGACAAGTGCATATGTGTGCACCGCATGCAGTGCTCACTGAGTCATGGCTGACCATCAGACAAGTGCATGTCTCCTTTCGTTGCAAGGCAGGGGGAAAAGACGTACCACTTTTCTTTCCTGATGACTGCAAAACCGGTTTCAACTATGAAACATTCAAAAAGGAAAAAGGTGCACATGTACTTTTAAGAATTCTTGCCAGTTCTAAAATGAGAACACTTGGTGAAATGTACCATGCTCAAGTTGTTGCACTTCTCTGTCTCTTACAGAACTGCATGGATGGGTGAAGCTTTACAGTCTATGTGGGTTACGGCAGGACTCAGAGTTCTCGAGTCACTGGGGTTAGTTGGAATCTGAGCCAATCATGATCCCATTTACCCAGTCGTCCGCCCTTTTCGAATGGAGTAGGGCCTGTTCCAGCCCCTGACCCAGACGTCCACGCTACATTAACGCACAGGACAATGAAGCGAGTGACGCAAGCGGCATACCGGACACGCACCCTGACTGTGGCGTGGGAAAGCAAGAGCAAAGCAACCCAAGGAAACCCAGACGAAGACCAGGGCGCGCTGCATAGAGGCGAGAAGAGCCAAGATCTTGCGAGGAGTTGGCCGGTGTCCACATGTGTCAACATGATGAAAGGAGATGGATGTAAAGACAATCAAATGTTGACACATGTTGACACTAGCCTTTGCCTCGCAAGACCTCGCGTCTATGCATCGCAGCCCAGAAAACCACGGCAGCGTCTTCGTAATGCAATCACTAGCACACGTGCACTCTCTCACAAACCGGGCATTAGCTATAACCTCCCCAGTAGTCAGTCCGTGGTTACTCTCTTTCGATGCACGTGTCCTAAAGCCTCGGCCAAATTAAAGACAGTGATAGATTGCAAACGTACATCCTTCACCATTGTCGTCATCTTCATGATTTTGATTATCATGACGGATACAACGTTTCGGTCGTAGCCCTTCCTCATTAAACCAAGAGTTCTAACACCTGCAGGCGATCCTTGTAGTCACTTTTGTTGTCTTAGGGGATCCGGCCGTCTGTCGTTTACCTCCATCTCTGAAATATGACAGACTGGCAGATTTCAAACAAAGGAAATCAATATCATTAGCTAATACATGTTTTGCTGAGGGAAACAAGATATTGTAGGAAGCGAGAACAAACTAACCATAAAAGACATCTGTGATATTTGCTTGCGTGCATGACTCCACAAATTAAGAAGCTGAATTTAATTGACTGACGATGAGAGCATCGTGAATTGATCACATGATAAGACAATTACTTGTGCTACCGCCTTTAAAAATACGCTCGACTCAAACATTTGAGCATCGAGGTTACGAAATATGGGCGAAGGGAGACGACATTTATCATAAGTTTTTGCTGCCTTCTAGAAATAGATGCGTGGAGACAGGAGATGTAACAGCGGCTGAAAAACTCGTGACACGGCAGTGCGGTGTCCGCTGCAGGTCATGTTGTCCTAACCTTGTACAGGAGCGTATTGCATAGCCGCGAGGAAAACCAAGATCCTACGAGGAATAGGCCGGTGTCAACATGGAGAAAGCAGAATGATATAGAGGCAATGTAAATGCTGCTTAGGGCTGGCTGTGCGGGTGTTACTGGAGTAAGCCCCGGAAACACAAAGACCACGGTATTCTAGCTGATAAAAGAAGTATGCAATTCTTGACACATGTTGACATCGGACCATACCTCCCAGGACCTCGAGTCTATGCAACTCGGCCCAGATCTAAATATAATTCTCCCCTCACCCTGCAGTCGCCAAAACATTCATGGCGCGCCGCCTGAAGAAATCTCGCATCGAAAGAACCGTTCTGGGAATTTAGTTTGGCTTTTTATTGAAAGAGTACAACACGAGAGCTGAAAGTGCATACATTTCCTTTTCTGCCGTCGACATCCAGCAGATAACTAACGTATGTCAATATTTTTCAATGGCATCAAAATTGATACATGTTTCAATCATGCACTCCGACTACGAAGTTTGAACACGACGGGGGAAAAATCTAATCAGCACAGGCTCGAACAGTTGTGAGTACTTTGAATCATTTAATGCCAGTGTAGTTGAAACTGTTTCTACGAAATATTCTAAATTTTTAAAACAGAGCGAGGTAGCGGTTTGCTGGAGAGCAGGTGACAACGATAAGAGGGACTCTGTGGCCCAGCGGCTAGAGCGTTTGACCAGAGACGGAATTCCCACAAGCACTCCTAACGCCATTCTAGTTCACTAGAGACCTCGCCTGCAGTCGGCAAAAGAGTCTCTAGCACAGTTCATATCACGTGATGGAACGACTCCGTCCGGAATATACATGAGAAGGTCACACGAGAGGCTTGTGGGATACCACTCTGCTCCCTGACATACGCCGTTAAAGTAGTAATAAGACTATTTAGCACACAACTAATAACTTACGATTGTTGAGGCAATAAACAAGCGTTTATTCGATAAAATAAACTGTTTGTGTTGGTATGGAAACAAGGTTTGACATCTGAATGAATTTTGTAAGAAGTGGAACAAAAAGAGTATCAGAACGAACTTTGTTTAACGCAATGCTGTAATGCGAAGGGTCAAGTCTATTTACGCATTCATTGCAAACTGCGTCAGAGTCACGTGACTCGGGTTCTCAGAATGACCTAACTCATCTTACGCGATCCTCTCGCGGGTCCAGAGGCGCGTTTCCTTTCGAAAGGTGCTCGAAAAAAATGTTCAGCGATGATCGCTCAGGGCGAGCGCCTGTGTGGACAAGTTCATTGAGAGGAAAAGCTTTGGACTTCGCGAGCGCTCATCTCTAAACTTTCCCCCAGATCTTTCGAAAGGAGACACTCCTCTCTGGTGCCGCGAGAGGATGCGTAGGATGCGCTAGGATTACTTTTGAGAAACCTGCCTCTGCTGTCGCTTGCGGGTGCGGTGTTCGAAGCTGCACGTAACAATAACTGCAGAGTTGCATCCTTGGGCAAGGTGCTTCATCCACATTGCCTCCTCTACCGAGGTGTTACACCGGTCACTGGGCGCTGCACAGTAGCGACCGGGGGAGGGTGTGAAATTTCCCCCAAAAAGTAAAAAAAAACTAAGAACAGAAAGGATGATGACGATGATGATGATGATGATGATGATGATGATGATGATGATGATGACGACGACGATGTTGATGATGATGATGATGATGATGATGATGATGGGTGTGGTGGTGGTGGTGATGATGATAGTGGTGATGATGATGATGATGGTGGTGGTGGTGGTGGTGATGATGATGACAGTAGTGGTGGTGGTGGTAGTGATGATGATGATGATGATGATGATGATGATGATGATGATGATGATGATGATAGCTGTTGTTGCTATTGTTATTATTATTATAAAAAAGAAACCATCCACTGGTTTGAAGCCGAAAATGTCATTTCCCAGAGTGTTCGGGCTCCATCCCGTTAAAGTGTCATTTCCGTTGATTTCATCGGCTGATGAGAGATTGCCGTACATGTGCATGGAGTTTGCAAGGGGTCTAATGAATTAATAAATGACTTAATCAATGAATGAAGGAATGAAAGATGTTTTACGGCGTATCAGCCTTTGTAGGCTATGAAAGACCATTGATCACGAAACAACTATAGATTAAAGGCACGTCACGTCACGGTTTCCTAGTGATTCGCCTCTTACGAATCGCGCAGGGATACGCGGTGGGTCTATTCTTACCCCCGACCCCAAGGGGGACGGTGCACTGATAAATGGGTGCCAAAACTTTCGTCTCTGACTTCTTGCTTCCTCAGTCCTTCCTTCCGCAGCTCCCTTCCGCCACCTGTTGGCTTTCCACAGCCCGTAATGGCTGCTGGGCCATTTCTCATTCGGGACGCCTTCATTCATGCATTCACCCAATCATTCGTCCGTGCGCAGCGCATCACGACCGACGGGTCATCAGTCAAAATCAGTCACCTCTTCAGGTCACGTGGTATGGACTTTTGCCTTCAAGCTACAGTTCAGGCAGGGGGAAGAATGGATGACAGATTCCAATATGAATCCTCAAATGAGGAACACGTGGGGCTGACTGTTTTCCAGTAGAATGATGCTCTGCAACAGCCAGAGGTTACGGATGTGAGTCATAAAGGATGCGGTGAGTCCGGTGGTAAAATTCTGCGTTTTGTCCACCTGAGTGAGTGACACATGAGCAGTTGCCTAGTCCAAAAACGCACCGACGATGCATAACGACACGTCACAACCTTCAAAACTGTCACAAGAGACTTAAGTTTTCACATCAGTTGAGGAACGAGAACCTCTAAAATATTCACCCCTCCCGGCTCTCTGGGGTCGTCAATGTGGGATAAAAAGAAGTGAATAATGAATCTCGGGTGTTGCAAGAGATCACATTTACTTTATCTAAGGTAAAGGTAAAGGTGCTTTTTTTATTGCGACTTTCTCGCCCATCGATAGGTGCTCAAAATGCACACGCGGTTTCTGCGCAGTGAGAATGCTGATGTGCAACGCTTCCCATGATTCCCCAAAATGTGCATATTTCCATACGCATCTGGTCTGACGCATTCTACGACACGTGCATTTGTATTTGCTTGCAAAAGTTGCAGATTTTCGGTGTCAGGAATAATCTCAAAAAGAGCCGTTCAAAAATGCCATATGCACTGGTGCTATATCGATTGTAGTTAGGTAAAGACAACATGGAAAACTGAGCTGCTCAGGGAGACTCGAAATTTACATCTAGTCAAATAACATCGACAGATTAATTGGTTTGTTTGCTTGATTGACATGATTTTACAGTACATTTAATGAAATGCAAATATGATTATTATATATGCAAAAGTTTAACCTGATCTGCGTACTTGTTCATCCAAATTTTGTGCAGACAGCAATAATTAAGAAGTTATTTTGTTTCTTCTTCTTCATTGTATTCTCACGCGCACGCGCGCGCGCGCGCACACGCACACGCACGCGTGCACGCACGTACGCTCGCACGCTCGCACGCACGAAGCTCCGGTTCCTTTGGAGACACATCACAGTGCCCGGAATGGGTTTGCTGCAGTCTTTGTATCGCTTTCTGGGTCTTGTATATTGCATTGTGATTTCCTTCTCAGTGTCGTCGGAACCGGAGGTCGTTTAAAACAGTGTCTGAAAACAAAACCCACGTCAGCATCTACTTTGGCTGACATTTACATGTCTGTTTGAGCCTCAACTATTTGCCAAGGCGAAAATTGACATTCTTACATGACTTTGTCAATGAAACTCTTTCAATAGTCTGGCCAGTGCCGTTTTCGATAGAATGCATGAGCAAAATTGAAATAAAACTCATGAAAATTCTAAAGATAATGTAAACATTGGATTCCAACTGTTACTTTCATTGCCAACAAGGTCTGCAAAGTAGAACTGGACTAGATTAATGTTTCGCCCATGATAAATATCAAATGAATTTTTTTTTCCTGTTGTGGTTGTCATGAAAAGGTCAAGAAACTTGTTCACTGGACAGGACCTGACATTTTCCCTTTCGGGAGAACTGTGATACCAGCTAAAGAAAATTTTCCAAATGTTGGAAAGACTCGCTCTTTCTGGGAGAATGGAGTTTTTCCCCTTCACACTCATCGATCAGCTTCAAGCAACACACGAAAATCTTGAGGCAAGTCTAAAAATGTGTCGCGCAGAGGTAAGGAGCCGGTGTCAGACTATACAAAGTTCACCTGGAAAAAAAGAAACCAGAAAAAACTGACCGGAGTCTGACCAATTGTATTCTCTCGTGAGAGAAGTGGGCCCTGAAGAGGGCCGTTACTAGAGCAGTTGTAGGCTTCTAGAGCAGTCGTAGGCGAGCTTTCGGAGGGGATCCCCTCCGAAAGCTCGCCTACGACTGCTCTAGAAGCCTACGACTGCTCTAGTAACGGCCCTCTTCAGGGCCCACTTCTCTCACGAGAGAATACAATTGGTCAGACTCCGGTCAGTTTTTTCTGTTTTCTTTTTTTCCAGGTAAAAATGTGTCAACAATGATAGAAACAGGCAAAAGACCGCTCCAGGCTGTTCAAATACCTATTCAACCTTAAAGACCATCATCCATCTCTTACCACCCGCAGTCATCGCTATGCATGTCTCCCGAAGGCTACCTTCGCTTTTCATCTATTCTAAAGCTCTCCATCTTATTAATACTAGAGCTTAGTTTTACTCATGAAAGAAAACAGATTGGACAGGTTCCTTAGATCTGAATTCTTTAGCAAAGCTCCTATTACTTATTGTATCTTGATAACAACGAATGCAAGCCTGAGGGAAAGAGCCTTTGGTCTAGTCTATAAAATACATTCTCCGGGTCAGCGTTGCTTTCTACTAGCTGAAGCTCATTCACAAGCAGCAATAGGTACAAGTACATTGCTTGTTCGCCTACTTTGTTAGATTTTGGAATCTCAAGGCTAGCCTTAACATTGCCAGCATGATATTCTCCTGAAGGTTCCACGGACGAAAATGTGTCAGAGATCATGCTAATGTTAGCAGTCATGGCGGCAGTAAGCCTCAACGCTCAGGGAATTTGGGAGCAGCATTCCACCGCCTTCTTCTGGTTTGGCGATTTTCTATCATCTTTCTATTTCTAACAGGTGGCTTTAGAATAATGTTGAGGACCTCTCCACAGAAGAAATTTCACCGAAAAAATTCTGTCAAAAATTGTTGCCGAGTATGCAGTGGGGCATATGTTTTTGTGAACTGCATTTACCCGAGTTTCGTCTAAACTCATTTAATGTAGAAAGATATTGCCAACATGAATATTTTGCGAATTCCAGATCCAGGCGGATGTGCAAGGGAGAAAGAAAAAAAGACTGGCTAGACAAAAGTGCTGTAATCATCACACCCACTGTGGATTTTAAACATGCGTTTTGTTCAGCAGCGACAATTCTTTGCACGCAACAAGTGAAAGCAGTCGCTGCTTCAGCAAGAGTGCAAGGAAAGGTTGCGTCAGTTACGGGGGTAACATTCTATAGTAGCCATGGTGTGGCGTTGACATCACTGGCTGCTGCATAAGTGAAGATGTAGAAGTGGTGTCATCATCATCATCATCATCATCATCATCATCATCATCATCATCATCATCATCATCATCATCATCATCATCATCATCATCATCATCATCATCATCATCATCATTATCGTCATCGCACCCGCCGCTTTCACAAACATCAGCATTATTATATTATCAGCAGCAACAACAGGAGCAGCCGCAACAACAACAGCACCTACAACAGCTACAGCAGTAGTTTTAACAGAAATGATATTTATTGTAACAACAGCAGCAGCAGCAGTAGCAGCAGCAGCAGCAGCAGCAGCAGCAGCAGCAGCAGCAGCAACAGCTACAATAGCTGCAGCAGCAGCAGCACTTGCTGTAGCAGTAGCTTTAACAGAAGTGGTATTTGTTGTAACAGAAGCAGCAGCAACAGTACTCATTTTAACAGAGGCAGCGGCAGTAGCACTTTGTTCTGGAAGAAATAGTAGAGCAGCAGATGTAGAACATAGCAGCAGCAACATCAGCAGCAGCAGAAGTTACTGTAGCAGTATATTTAACAGAAGTGGTATTTGTTGAAACAGCAGTAGCAGTAGTAGTAGCAGCAGTACCACCTGTAAATGCAGCGGTGATGATGCATACAGAAAATAAATAAGATTGGGCACGCCAGTATTTTTAAATAAAAGCAACCATCCTATTATTAGTGTTTCAAAACAGCAAAATCGAGATGCCTTTTTGCAGTCATCAGATGCCTTTTCTTGTAACACTGGCTGCAACGAATGTTGGGCATTGCATGACCTTCAAATAGTCGGTGAACTCCTTTCTTCAATGAATCAAGGTCAGCATTGCAATTCCCTTTCCGCTGACGTCGGCATGGACAGGATGGCAATTTTAGCGTACAGACACACCGGACAGTGGGTCGGATGTCAGCGAGACTTCTGAAGCCCGACTGTCTCCGGCCGCTTTCCCCATTTGCTGTCGCGTCTTTCCATTTCCGCTGTCACGTCATTTACATGCCAAGGAAACTGTGTCTGCAAGAGGAAAACAAAGTGTGTCTCTCCCCCCCCCCCCCCCCCCCCTCCGCTTCTGTTGCAGCAAAAGAAGCAAGAGCAGAAGTAGTAGTGATAGTAGTAGTAGTAGTAGCGGTAGTAGTAGTAGTAGTAGTAGTAGTAGTAGTAGTGGTGGTGGTAGTGGTAGAAGTAGTAGTAGTAAGAGTAGTGGTACTAGTAGTAGTAGTAGTAGTTGTAGTAGTAGTAGCAGTAGTAGGAATAGTTGTAGTAGTAATAGTAGTAGTAGTGGTAGTAGTAGTAGTAGTAGTAGTAGTAGTAGGAGGAGGAGGAGGAGGAGGAAGAGGAGGAGGAGGAGGAGGAGGAGGAGGAGGAGGAGGAGGAGGAGGAGGAGGAGGAGGAGGAGGAGGAGGAGGAGGAGGAGGAAGAGGAGGAGGAGGAGGAGGAGGAGGAGGAGGAGGAAGAGGAGGAGGAGGAGGAGGAGGAGGATTAGGAGGAGGAGGAGGAGGAGGAGGAGGAGGAAGAGGAGGAGGAGGAGAAGAAGGAGGAGGGGGAGGAGGAGGAGGAGGAGGATTAGGTGGAGGAGGAGGAGGAGGAGGAGGAGGAGGAGGAGGAGGAGGAGGAGGAGGAGGAGGAGGAGGAGGAGGAGGAGGAGGAGGAGGAGGAGGAGTGGAAGTAGTAGTAGTGGTGGAAATAGAAGTGGTGGTGGTAGTAGTGGTAATTGCAACAGTAGTAGTAGTGGTGATGGTGGTGGTGGTAGAAGTAGTAGCGGTAGTGGTAGAAGTGGTGGTAGTAGTAGTAACAGAAGTAGCAGCAGCAGCAGCAGTAGTAGTAGTAGTAGTAGTAGTAGTAGTAGTAGTAGTAACAGTAGTAGCAGTAGTAGCAGCAGCAGTAGTAGTAGTAGTAGTAGTAGCAGCAGCAGCAGTAACAGAAGTAGTAGTAGTAGTAGTAGTAGAAGTAGTAGTAGAAGTAGTAGTAGTAGTAGTAGTAGTAGTAGTAGTAGTAGTAGTAGTAGTAGTACATGTAGTAGTAGTAGTAGTTGTTGTTGTTGTTGTTGTAGTTGTAAGAGTAATATAAGTACACACAGTAGTAGTAGTGAACACTAGCGATCGTGTTAGTGATGATGATGTTAGTAGAAAATGTAGCAGCGGCGATGGCGGCGGTAATGCTTATACTCAGTAAGTCAGTTGTCAGTCGTCAGTCCGTCAGTCGTCAGTCAGTCGGTCGGTAGGTCAATCAGTAAATCAGTCAGTCAGTCAGTCAGTCAGTCACTTTATCAGTCAGTCGGTAGGTCGGTCAGTCAGCCTGTCAATCAGTAATGCTGTCAGTCAGTTCCCTAGTCAGTCAGTCAATGAGCCAGTCAGTCAGTAAGTCAGTCAGTCAGTCAGTCGATCAGTCAGTCAGATAGCCAGCCACTTGGCTAGTCTGGCAAGCGGGTAATGAAATGGAGATAAAATCATGCAAGCAGTCGTTTGGTGCGTGTACGTGCGTGAATACATGTATATTTGCACACGTGTGCATACAGCCAGATACATGAGTAAAGTTATGACAGGAGCAAGAAGCTGGTGCAAATGTTTTTCACCCCTCACCCCTTTTCCTCTCGAGTGCAGGAAACTCCGGGGCCCGAGGAGATGTCGGTCACACAGAAAAACGGCACAGATCTATTATTTCAGTCTTAGAAACATTTTTGGCATTGAGAACTTAGCACTCTCTTTCCTGCATTCATATCTCTCAGAACGTAGACAGACTGTTTCGATCTCGGGTTTTGCGTCTGATCCTACACCTCTCAAGTACGGAGTCCCTCAGGGTTCTGTTCTGGGTCCTCTGCTGTTTCTAATGTACACCCAACCACTCTCCAATGTAATTGATAGTCATTCAGTCTCTCACAGTGAATTTGCTGATGATACCCAGCTCTACAACTCCTCCCACGACACAACACAACACAACACAACCCAACCCAACCCAACCCAACCCAACCAAACCCAACACAACACAACACAACACAACACAACACAACACAACACAACACAACACAACACAACACAACACAACACAACACAACACAACACAACACAACACAACACAATACAATACAGTTGTAATTGATTAATCCTAGATGGGACATCCACAAGTTGACCGTAGAAAGGCACAAAACAGCACACTGTCTGAAATAACACTTTTGACTACAAGCTCTCACCAAGTTCAATTCGAATGTCGGTAACGTTTCGGCGAGTTGGAGCTGACGATATAAAGGAGTTGTGCAATCGCGTTGTTTTCAACTCCGGTATTAAAACCTGCTCCCTCAGCTCAGCCCAGTGCGGAGTTCATCCTTCATTCTGAGCGCCGATAC
>JAWQFJ010016338.1:87500-115000 GCA_034096865.1 Theodoxus fluviatilis | reverse complement strand
GTTTACATCAGGTACAAGAGGTGGAAACATGTACTTCCAGGAGGAGGGACCCTTAAAAGTTCATCTCTCGGGCTTGACAATTGTTTTTTTAGGGGAACATTTGCGCTAAAAGTTGACCTTGTGTGCCATTCTACACGTCCCCGTTTTTACATGTCTTCTTTTTTTAACAAACAACTAAGAGCTTGACTTTGAATTCTGTGTTGTTACTGGGTGTTCCAGTCGCCATATTAAACATAATGCAATGCATTACTCAATGATAAACACTGTGCAAATGAAACATTGCGATATGACAAACGCCGCGAGAAAACAAAGATGCAATGACATATTTTGTTTAAAAGTTGGAATATGAGTTTTTGCATGCATACTAAATTTATGTTTGCCACCCTTCAGGAAGGAATGTAAAACGAATTTATGTACAACTGACTCAAATCGACCTTTGAACTCAAAACAACCATAAGGTTCATAAATATATTGTTTCAAAGTTAATGGCCAGAGACGGATTTACCGAGGCAGAGCTGAAGATAATAACAGCCGCCATCTTTGTAGGATGAGGACGGACATGCAGTCACCTCTGGTCAATGGCAACATAAAAAAGAGGTATGTGTCCATACTTTTTGACGAATAAAAATCGCTAGATAATGGGGGAAAATGACACTAAAGCATTAAGAAAGATTGACTACAACTGAACATTACCAACAATACTGATAATGGATAATGTTTACAATAAATGTACAAATCATGAATATGATTAATTTTTGTGCCCTAATTGGTTTTAAATACACCGCCGCTTGCTGCGATAGGAGGACGATTGCAAAGCAATCTCTCGTTGTCGCCGAGTATGCATTCTGATCCAAGTGTGATTTTATGTATGGTGTAAAGGTCAAGTGGAATCCGATAACGGTCTGTAGTTCTGGAAGGAAAAGAGTGTTTCATTTGCGTGACGTGGCAATAATGAAGAATCCGCGCAGTTGGTGGGAGATACGATGACAATGGCAGATTATTTGGTGCTAGACTCGCGATTGTCATCCTATCACCACGGCGCGGAATATGAAACCGTCATCTGCTAAGCGAGTGGAGTCGAGAACAGACGCTGCTGATAGAAAAACGCAGCTGTGATTCCAGTCGCCGTCAGGTTTCGTTATTCATCACACTTCCATTGTGCACGTCTGACAGCTACGGGGTCGGCGTATTTTGTGTACCAATACTTCTAGGGTCTGTGTAAAAAAAAAATCATAATTATAAAACGAATCCGCTTTAAAAATCATCGAGGATTTTAAATTGTAATCAAACAAACTTCATGCTTTGATGTCATTAAAAAAAACCATCATCGACCAATCTTTACTTCTTGATAATGTACGGACAAATACCTCTTCTTCCAAATGGATTCCCGTTGTAATCCAACAAATATGGCAGCTGCTACTAGTTTAGCTTTACCCGTGCGGATGTGACCACAGCGCATCTCTGGCCATAAAAAAGGTTGAACAGCAGATAGAAGTCATGTTGATATAAGTCATTTTGATTGCTTTAACAGACTGACATCTCTGGATGAACCCTTCTTGCATACAATAGTGACAGACTTAATGGGGGAAAATGTAATGTGTTCAGATTTGCCCGTCACTGCATCTGCAAATAGGGAATAAAACAAAGATAGAGATGAGCCATTCGTTTTGCAATCTGCATTAATTAATGGAAGCATTTGATGGTCATTTGCACCAGAAACACTCCCTGGCCAGATAAAAGTGCTCCTTAGGTGAGCACAGGTACTACTCCCGTTCTGTGAGAAATATGTCGTTGACTCCAAATGAAAAGGTTATCACACAGACGTTCTTGCTGCATCTGCATAATCTTCGCGATGACTTCAGAATTCACCACAAAACATTATGCAATCACTTAAACGTGCTGATCTAAAGAAATAAAGACAGAATTTATATATGACACACACATGATTTTACTTCACATGCGTATTATTAGCCTTCTCAATATTCTGTCAATTTCTTCTTTGCCTTTCAAATTCAGAAGTGTTTTGTTTAATTTTTCATGTAATAATTTATATTAGAATGGTATGCATGCTGAATAATTGTTCATCTTCGAGTGAAGTATTTAAAAATTCTCTCTCTCCATGTCTCTCTCTCTCTCTGTCTCTCTTTCTCTCTCGATCTCTCTGTCTCTCTCTTTCTCTCTCTGTGTCTTTATCTCTCTCTCTGTCTCTCTCGCTGTCTCTGTCTCTCTCTGTCGCGCTGTCCCTCTCTGTCTCTCTCTGTCGCTGTCTCTGTCTGTCTGTCTGTCAGTCTGTCTGTCTGTCTGTCTGTCTGTCTGTCTGTCTGTCTGTCTGTCTGTCTGTCTGTCTGTCTGTCTTTGTCTATGTGTGTCTGTCTGTATCCTTCCTTGTCATCATCCTCGTCTTCCTCCTCCTTCCTTCTCCTGCCTTCTCCTTCCTTCTCCTTCCTCCTCCTTCCTCCTCCTTCCTCCTCCTTCCTCCTTCTCTTTCTCCGTCCTTTTCCTTCTCCGTCCGCCTCCCTCCTCCTCCCTTCTTCTCCGTCCGCCTCCCTCCTCCTCCCTTCTTCTTCGTCCGCCTCCCTCCTCCTTCCCTCTCCTCCATCCCCCTCCTTCCTCCTCCCTTCCCCTCCGCCCCCCTCCTTCCTCTTATCTCTTCCTCCTCCTCCTCCTCCTCCTCCTCCTCCTCCTCCTCCTCCTCCTCCTCCTCCTCCTCCTCCTCCTCCTCCTCCTCCTCCTCCTCCTCCTCTCCCCTCCTCCTCCTCCTCCTCCTCCTCCTCCTCCTCCTCCTCCTCCTCCTCCTCCTCCTCCTCCTCCTCCTCCTCCTCCTCCTCCTCCTCTCTCCTTCTCCTCCTCTCCTCTCCTCCTCCTCCTCCTCCTCCTCCTCCTCCTCCTCCTCCTCCCTTGTCCTATCTCCTCCTCCTCCTCCCTCGTCCTCTCTTCTCCTCCTTCTCCTCCCTCGTCCTCTCTCCTCCTCCTCCTCCTCCTCCTCCTCCTCCTCCTCCTCCTCCTCCTCCTCCTCCTCCTCCTCCTCCTCTTCCTCCTCCTCCTCCTCCTCCTCCTCCTCCTCCTCCTCCTCCTCCTCCTCCTCCTCCTCCTCCTCCTCCTCCTCCTCCACGACCTCGAAAGGCCTTATCCATAAAATATACAAAACAATTTGTCGCAAATTTATGAAAGGCAGACACCACGGCACGACTCGTTGGCATGACAATGCTGCGATCTCGCGTTCTGTCTCACAGTTAACGTTAGAGTCTTCTTCTTCTTCTTCATGGTACTGTGGATACCCCGATGACACGGGGAAATTGTTTATGGAACCGGTTCTTATCGTGCGACAAATGTCAGAGGCAGACAATCGCTCAATCGTGGAGAGAAGAGTGCCTTCACGACTGTACCTGCGTATTGAGTGAGGCTGGTGGGGAGTGTAAGATATAGCAACATGACGTACAAGTGCACGGCTAGGTTGTGTTTGCTTTGAGCTGAAAGACTGCATTCACGTCAAGATGAAAAAAAAATTCAGTGCTCCAAGCAATATCGCAACTACATAGACAAAGACAAGACAAATGGCCGATCAGCTAAGCAGTTTCTGAGTCCAAGTTCTTACGTCAATTTTAAATGCCTTACCAATGGAACGAGCAATATTTTAAACCACACAGACAAGACGAAAAGCCCATCAACACAGCGGGCACAATTCTGAGCCCAAGTACTTGCGCCAATTTCAAACGTCTCACCAATGCAATGAACAATATTCTAAAGCAGACAGTCGAGATGGTAAACCGATCATCAAAGAGACACGATTCTATGCCGAAGAACATGTACTTAAAGTGCGAATGTCCTACAAAGCTCTGCAGGGACTTTGATCTTTGCCTCTCGCCATGAGGTCCGTGGTCGCGTGGGAGTTGCTGTAGAAAAATCTATATCTTTATGACACAAATAGACGCACGTGGCCCAGCGGGCTTTGCCTGACGTTGAGTGCACGCATACCAAATATTCGACAGGGCGGGTGGAGTGGCAGCTGCTGTCAGAAACGCCTGAAAACATTCCATAGACCATGACGTTGGAAAAGAGGCCCAGGAAGAAAATGAAAGGCGCAGTGACGACCGCAGTGTCCCCCGCACAGAGCTGTGAAACGTGGCCCTCTTTCACGAACTTGAGACTGCTTACGCACCGACTAACTTTACGATCTCGAGTCGAGTTTAAATGCAAACAGAAGTTGTCGACGGTTAAGTCATTCACCTGAAATCATATATCCCCACGAGACGGAATGTGCAAAATCTGCTTTTCACATATTCTTGTTATCAACATTGCGGTGTTTTTCCCTCGAAGGAGGAGAAAACGCATTTACTCGAACACACATTGAACAGGCTGAATGCAGACATCGTTAGTTTTCACAATGACACTCCGCTCTTCTGAGAAGGTATGGGTCTGCGTTGTATGTTATTTTGGCGTCGGACTCCCCAAGATTTCCAAAAACGAAAAGAATGATTTCCCAAGAATTATCTAGGAAACTAATGACGTTGTGTTTCTGATACACTTGATTCACTCATACATACTCTAGTGAACGGTTTACAACACAAGCAAATGGAACTGAACAAAAAGGCTCTTCAATGTAAATTCGGTTGTGATTCAATCGTTCATTTCGAAGATAGGATCAATGTACTTTCATATCATTGATTAACATTACTTGGCGAATCACAGCGAAGCACAATAAAGCTGAGCGAATTTATCCATGAATGGACTTTTACGGCTTATAAACCTTTGAGTGTCGGTGCTGAAGTCATCACGTAGGTGATGCAATTGCAGCAATAAATTGTGTCTAATAATCGCACCATTTGGAGTCAACGACATGTTTCTTCATACTGTATGTCTCACAGAATGGTAGTATTACCTATACTCATCTGTACAGCACTTTTAACTGGGGAGTGCGTGTGTGTGGTGTCCACTGGAGTATGCTTCCACTGGAGTATGAGTCCACTGGAGTATGAGTCCACTGGAGTATGCTTCCACTGGAGTATGAGTCCACTGGAGTATGAGTCCACTGGAGTATGCTTCCACTGGAGTATGAGTTCACTGGAGTATGCTTCCGCTGGAGTATGCGCCCACTGGAGTATGAGTCCACTGGAGTATGCTTCCACTGGAGTATGAGTCCACTGGAGTATGCTTCCGCTGGAGTATGAGTCCACTGGAGAATGCTTCCACTGGAGTATGAGTCCACTGGAGTATGAGTCCACTGGAGTATGAGTCCACTGGAGTATGCTTCTACTGGAGTATGAGTCCACTGGAGTATGAGTCCACTGGAGTATGAGTCCAGTGGAGTATGCTTCTACTGGAGTATGAGTCCGCTGGAGTATGAGTCCACTGGAGAATGCTTCCACTGGAGTATGAGTCCACTGGAGTATGAGTCCACTGGAGTATGAGTCCACTGGAGTATGAGTCCACTGGAGTATGAGTCCACTGGAGTATGCTTCTACTGGAGTATGAGTCCACTGGAGTATGAGTCCACTGGAGTATGAGTCCACTGGAGTATGAGTCCATCACATGTAATGACAGCAGTAGAGCTGCTAGAGTAAGAGCAAGTCAAGTCTCAATGTCCTCAGTTGCTCGCCTTGAACGAGTCGCGCAGGGAGGCGTGGGGAGCCTACCTTAACCTCCGTCCCACAGGGGAAACGACAGAGCAACAGGACACGAGATGGCACAACGGTGCGAGTCACGCCACACACAGCACAACACAGCATTGCCCACCATCACAATGGCATGGCATAGCATAGCACAGCATAGTATACCACAGCATAGCACAGCATAGCATAGCATAGCACAGCACAGCACAGCAGAGCACAGCACAGCATAGCATAACACATTCTAGTAAACTAGAGATTTCGCCTACCGGCAAAAGTATCTCTAGCACAGTTCACATCACGTGATGGAAGGTTTTTGGCAAATTTATTCTTACGGAGGTCACACGAGAGGCTTGTGGGATAGCCGATGTGCTCCCTCATATACGCCGTTAAAGTAGTTCTAAGACTATTTCGCACAAAACTCTTAACTTACTCTTGTTGAGACAACAAACAAGCGTTTATTCGATACAATAAAATGTTTGTGTTGAAATGGAAACAAGTTTTGACATCTGAATGATTTTTGTAAAAAGTGGAGAGAAAACTAGTATCAGAACGAACTATTTTTTGGCGCAAGGCTGAAATGCAAAGGGTCAAGCCTATTACGCATTCATTGCGAACTGTGCCAGAGTCAATACTCGGGTTTACAGAATGAGCATAACATAGCGTAGAGTAGTATAGCACTGCATAGCACAGCACAGCATAGCACAGTACAGCATAGGGTAGCATAGCATAGCACAGCATAGCGTAGAGTAGTAGAGCACAACACAGCATAGCGTAGCATAGCATAGCATAGCACAGCATTGCCCACCATCACAATGGCATGGCATAGCATAACACAGCATAGTATACCACAGCATAGTATACCACAGCATAGCATAGCATAGCACAGCATAGCATAGCACAGCACAACATAGCATAACATAGCGTAGAGTAGTATAGCACTGCATAGCACAGCACAGCATAGCACAGTACAGCATAGGGTAGCATAGCATAGCACAGCATAGCGTAGAGTAGTAGAGCACAGCACAGCATAGCGTAGCATAGCATAGCATAGCACAGTACAGCATAGCATAGGATAGCATATCATAGCATAGCATAGCACAGTACAGCATAGCACAGCATAGCATAGCATAGCACAGCTTAGCAAAGCACAACACAGCATAGCTAAGCGTAGCGTAGTGTAGTGTAGTATAGCACAGCATAGCACAGCCATGCACAGCATAGCACATCATAGCACAGCATAGCACAGCATAGCACAGCATAGCACAGCATAGCATAGCACAGCATAGCATAGCACAGCACAGCATAGCATAGCGTAGCGTAGTGTAGTATAGCACAGCATAGCACAGCCATGCATAGCATAGCACAGCATAGCACAGCCATGCATAGCATAGCATAGCACATCATAGCACAGCACAGCACAGCATAGCACAGCATAGCACAGCACAGCACAGCACAGCACAGCACAGCAAAGCACTGTGTCACGTCAAATCCCGCAAATTCTCGAACGAACGAATATCGTATTGTAGGTCACCGGCGCGTACAACGGGGCATCATCGTTTTGCATCACACTTTTCTACATCATTATATTGCATCTCATTTCTTGACATTTCATCTCATGACGTTGCATCCCATCACATAACCCCACACCACACCGCACCACACCACACCACACCACACCACACCACACCACACCACACCACACCACACCACACCACACCACACCACACCACACCACACCTCACCACACCACACCACACCACACCACACCACACCACACTACACCATGTTACACTACACCACTCCACACTATATCACCCCACACCACATCACACCACACCTCACCACACCACACCACATCTCACCACACCACATCACATCACACCACACCACATCACACCACAATACACCACACCACATCACACCTCACCACACCACATCCCCCCACATTACACCGCATCATACTACATCACATCACACCACATTACACCGCATCATACCATATCACACCACACCACATCACGCCATACCACACCACACAACACCACATCAAACACCACAGCGCACAACATCACACACCACACCACACAACATCACACTACACCACCCATCACCACACCGCATCACATCACACCACACCACATCACACCACACCGCACCACACCACATCCCATCACACCATATCACACCACACCACACCACACCTCACCACACCACACCACACCACACCACACCACACCACACCACACCACACCACACCACACCACACCACATCACATCACACCATATCACACCACACCACACCACACCATATCACATCACACCACATCACACCGTATCACATCACACCACACCACACAAAACCATATCACACCACACCGCACCACACCACACCACACCACACCACACCACATCACACATATCACACCACACCACACCATATCACATCACACCACATCATATCACACCACACCACACCATATCACACCACACCACACAACACCATATCACACCACACCACACCACACCACACCACACCACACCACATCACATCACACCGCATCACATCACACCACACCACACCACACCACTCCACACCACACCACACCGCACCACACCACACCACACCACACCACACCACACCACACCACACCACACCACACTACACCACATCACACCACGTCACACCACATCACACCACACCACACCACATCACACCACGTCACACCACACCACACCACACCACACTACACCACATGGAACCGCATCATCGCATTCCACCACGCACGCCATATCACGTCAGGCCACATATGAAACGTCACGCAACGTCACGCAACGCCACGCAACGTCACGCAACGTCACGCAACGTCACACAACACAGCACAACGCAACGTGACACATCACTGTGATGATTGTAAATCAAATTCATACACAGAGGTCATCAAAACGTCCTCAATTAGAGGTCGTTACGACTAACGGTCGTTCGATCGATCATACAAACAAACAAACGAACAAACGAACGAGCGAACAAACGAACGATCGAATGAACGACAGAACGATCGATCGAAAGAAAGAACGATTAAAAGAATGAACGAACTACCATATGTGCAAGCAGGCGAGTGAGCGAGTGAGGAAACGATCGAATGAACTAGTTAAAATTAATATTAAAAAACAGGCAAAATGATTACAACAATGCATTTTAAATGGTGCACACACTATAAAGAAAGTGATAGGTAATTAAAGCACTCATGGATAAGCGTGTTGAAAATAAAAAAGGAACCTTAATTTAACGAGGGTCTATGCCAACGTCTGTGTTAAAATGAGGGACGGAATCTTCTGCAAAATATCTTTGTTCCATCGAAAGTGTACTTCAGGTTGAAATGATGAGCGAGCGAGCGAGCGAGTGAGTGAGTGAGTGAGTGAGTGAGTGAGTGAGTGAGTGAGTGAGTGAGTGAGTGAGTGAGTGAGTGAGTGAGCGAGTGAGCGAGTGAATGGGTGAGTGAGTGAGTGAGTGAGTAAGTGAGTGAGTGAGTGAGTGGGTGAGTGGGTGAGTGGGTGGGGGGGTGGGTGGGGGGTTGGGTGGGTGAGTGATTGAGTGAGTGAGTGGGTGGGTGGGTGGGTGAGTGGATGGGTGAGCGAGTGAGTGTGTGTGTGTGTGTGTGTGTGTGTGTGTGTGTGTGTGTGTGTGTGTGTGCACGCAATAATTTAAGGTGTTTGATAATTTGCATCTACATTTACATTTGCGTATCAGAGGTCACCCTAAAAGTGTGTAGCGACTTTGCTGTGTCAAGTATACTCGTTTCACTTATCCGGTGAGTTGCTGCTTGAGTTATGTGGCATTTGATGTAGTACTTCAACATGCACTGTGAGATGATGAATTTCCCTGGCGTGACGCCTTCAGATGATATCTGGAGAAAAGGTCATGCCATGAAGCAAAGTAGCTGCATACCTTTACTGCACCGTCAGTCAGACCAGGGACGCTATCCCAGATTGCAAGAATTGAAATGTGTGAGTGCGTTTCTCGACTCAAAAGTTTCTGACAGTTCAGATCAACAATACTTTCGTTTCGTTTCCTTTTTCTTAAACCAGTTTTTTTTTTCGTGAGTTGATTTTGTTTTCGTCAACAGATTTGCACAACAGATACGGTTAAAAATCCTAACGTTCTTTGAACATATATTCGAAATAGCTTTTCATGCGGCTAACTGGAGCTCATTAGAACCTCATTCCTTTCCCAGTTTAGTTACTTAGTAATGGACCAGCGTCTGTGAAAGTTACTATAGGAAGATTTTGCCCATCCGTATATACTAAGAATATTCTTGATACATGCATCTCAATTAGGGCAATATTACAACCTTGTGAAATTGGATAACCTTGCGAAATTGGACATCAATTATTTGTGAACAAAAGTAAGGTTTTCACACAAAGGGTTTACACCGTTATTTGGGTCTCAACCCGCCTGAAGTGTTGGTCGATCAATGGGTCAGTCGCTCTCTTCACATCTGGCACCAGAGGTCAAGCGGTCTGGCAACCGTGCAGATTCAAATTCCACGACCGCAAACCGGTTTTCGACGGCTAAGCCACGTTCTAATTGAGCGATGCTTACGCCAACTTCGGCAAAGTGTTGACTCGCCGTAAGTGATTTTGGGACTTACGGCGAGTCCGAAGTTCGACATCGACATCGGTGGTCGCGTACTGGGAATTCCGATGCAGACTTTGCCTTTGTGGCTGTTGCTGCGTCCAGATTGGCTAGTCGGAGCCTTCTCCTTTTCTGTTGCTACATTTACATGTATATGTATGTATATTTCAAGGCCTAAATCCTAATTTTGATTTTTGTCCAGCCCAAATCCAAATTAGGTAATGGATTTTGATTTGGGCAGGCAGGCTCAATTAAAAATTTGGCCCGCCCAAATCGTAATTTTGGTTTTGTTCAGCCCAGATTGTATTTATGGTTTGGCCTGGCCCAACTTTAAATTAGGCTAATCTATTTCAAAGTTAAAATCTTCAAAATCTTAGAAGTCACACTTCTCATCAAAAGTGTGGCATTTGAGTGAACAATTGTCAGAGTGTGCATGAAAGGTGATTACACCTGTCATCAAAGGGCTTGGCATTCAATGGAACGAGTGTCATGTGAGGTGTGAAAAACGCTCGCACTTCTCGTAAAATAAGTGAATGAGTGTCAGATTAGACTTGTAAAGTCATTGTCTGTTAGTCTTTGTATCCAGTCAACATGGAACCGAGACAGACATTCTATGAACTGTTAGTAGACTATACATCCACACAAGCGCCGTACCAAGTGTGTTGCAAAGCTGGAATAATCAAGACCATTCTAGTCCACTATTTCGCACAAAACTCTTAACTTACTTTTTTAGGCAATAAACAAGCGTTTATTCGATAAAATAAAATGTTTGTGTTGAAATGGAAACCAGTTTTGATATCTGAATGATTTCTGTAAAAAGTGGAGAAAAAATAGTATCAGAACGAACTATTTTTGGCGCAATGCTGTAATGCGAAGGGTCAAGTCTATTCCGCATTCACTGCAAACTGTGCCAGAGTCAATACTGACTCGGGTTCACAGAATGAATCAAGACCTGCTTTTCTGCTCAAGAACTTATTGACATGAGACATGTCAGCTTAACTTCTCTTGATGATATTGACCCAACAACACTGCCAGAAGTCACCCTGATTAAGAGAGAGAGAGAGAGAGAGAGAGAGAGAGAGAGAGAGAGAGAGAGAGAGAGAGAGAGAGAGAGAGAGAGAGAGCGCATTTCGGGCGCTAAACGAAAAGTCGCGGGTTCAATCCCCACCTGTGGACTTACATTTTTCCTGTCTGTCCCACGCAGGGATTCGGCTCTGTATGTTAATCTATGGTAATTACAAGTAAACACCGTCCGCCATTTTCCCCTTCTGTTCGTGAGCAAAACGTTCATTTTTAGAATTGCTTACACAGATAGTAAGCGAGAGTTACCCCAAAAACAGCATTGATTTCTCAAAGCTGTATGTAGAGTAAATCAAATGTTCATTTAAACGGCTTCATTCTCCAAACTGAAATGTGGTTTGAAGGAGCTGATTTGGTTCAGCTTCGGTCGGGTAGCTATGTATTGCCACATGGCTCATCGTGTAACACAGTGGTATGGGTAGTAACGTATGCATATCATTACAGTAAGTTCCGGACTATTCGTGTGCAACGGGGTCTGAACACAAGATCGCGCAAGTCCACTGCGGCCCTATTTCACACCAAGTACTACACCCAATTAGTATATGGCTTTAGGCAACTGCTTCAACCACTAGACTGGGTCCCCGATGACCTCACTTCCGCAAGGACAGCGTTAATGAGGGCCAGAAGGAGGACGTACCTTGTCTTGCTACTCTGCATCTAGTAAAGACCAAATGTGTCACATCATTTCCTCCAACCTGGTCCTGGACCTCGAAACGCCTTGGCAGGTTAAAACCATCTCGAAGTAATGTTTCTGTTCAGTGATGCAGTGTTGAGAGATGCCTTTCCTGTCTCCTTCGATGTAAATCCTGACATTAAGTGCAATCATATTGCTCATTCAATTTACCACAGTTGCTATTCTTTGGGAAGGGTCGCATAGAAAACAATTCTTTCTCTCATGTCTGGTCTAAGGAACTTTGATCTACGGCGAATGCATGAATGACAACTGAGCTACGTTAAGAATAAGCGGTTTTCCCCGTTACTACTAAATATGGCACACATACAAGTGGACCTATTGTTTCAGCGTTGCATGACATATACACGTCTTTAAGCATCCACAACTGCCTTCAAAGCAAACCCTTCTTGGATCTGCAGTAGACTAGACGCGAACTTCAATCGTTTTTCATTACTTAAGGACCCTCTTATCATTGTAACGACCGCAAACTGCTGTAATACACATTATGCAAGAAAAAAATAAAAAGAAAAAAGAAAAAAGATCGCGATTGCTGGAGGCCCCCGGATTCGACAAAATTTCTTTTGGTTATCACATTGAGAGATTGTTGCAATTCTCGTAAGGGTGCCGCATAATCGCACTAGGATTTTCACCTCTTTCAGAAGAAATTATCAATTGAAATGTGAACTAGGCCTCTGAAAACTACAATTCCTAATAGTGTTAGTCCATGCCATCGTATCACCAAGAGTCTCACTGTTCCACCACAAACTGTCCACCAGATCCTATCATATCACGTAACAAGCAGAAAGTGGTATGTGGGCAACACATCCTCATTCCTTGACTTAATCTCTTACATATACAAACAATCATTTCATTAGAAAAATATAGCACCAGAATCTGAGTGACCACCGTCAGTTGCGAAATTGAATGGTCTCTATTTCTCTTTTGAAAACTTTCGAGGAAAGGGACTTAAGGTCCATTGCCTTCTCTATTCCCACAATTGAGACAATAAAGAACATTTTTGACTTAGGAAAAAATAGTGAGTTGTCCACGTTCTTGTTCTGCCTTTTACTTGAAGTACTGTGGATTGTCCATCCTCCAAATCTTCCCCATTTGCACTTACTATACACAAAATCATAGTCATGTATGACTTAGATTGTAATCTTATTTTTGTTTCTTGTCCTTTTGCAACGGAAATGATGCTGCCGTATCCTCACCCCCAGCCCTTGGTTCCACTGCACTCTCATTTTCGCTAATAAAAGTAGTTTTTTAAGAAGAGCGGTCTGTAAGGTTTGTGGCTGTATGGTTAGAGCTCTTGACCTGTTGCCGCTTGCGGCTGGTGAGTGTGACGTTGGAAGTTGCGTGGATTCCAGAATTGTTTAACTCGAACAATGTGATTCACTCGCATTACTTCTCCCCGCCCAGGCGTAAAAGTAGGTGCTTGTTAGAGGTAAGCTGGACAATGGTTACAAAGTAACTGTGGTGTGTGTTTATCCGCATCCTCTGCAAGTTTCACAAGGAGATGAGGTGACGTCCGAATGATGTTAAAAGTGATCCGGTAAAGAGGGGGTAAAAAGTGCAGTTGGAAAGTCCATTTATGGCAGGGAAGTCGCAATGAAATAGCATACTTACTATTAAAAAAATTCATTCGGTCAGCTCTAAGGTCGTGGTTGAAGGAATCTCTTTGAAGGTTTTTGGCTTGTTGTTTCAGTTACTTAATCAGCCACTGTCAGAAAAATGATAATCGACACAAGTTTACACAGTCGGAAAACATCTATCTAATGAAAGACCAGGCCTCGCTTTCAAATATGGAAAATTGCACAACAAATATGTTCATCAACGCCAGGAAGAGGATGGAGGAGCAAAGTTGAGTTCCTACTACATTTTTCATTTAAAAATCGAAGTCCGCTGACTTGGCGCAGAACAGCAGCTAGGGCTAAGGTCTTCCTTCCACCATACGAGACAAGCACTGCTGGCTGTGAACAGTGTTCACGTTTTCCTCAGTCTGAGCTCTTGTATCCAGAGGTTTGACATGGCGTCTAACGAATACCAAAGACACATTTTGACAATTCCGAATAATATTCGGAAGGACGTACTTCTTTATGAAAACAAATTTGGGGGGAGGGGGGGAGTACGTGTCGTCGTCGTTGTCGTCGTCGTCGTCGTCGTCGTCTTCTCCTTCTCCTGGTCCTTCTTCTTCTCCTCCTCATTCGTTATCATCATCATCACTTGATGAGTAACATTGATAATGGATGGATGGACGGACGGACGGAAAGATGGATGATGGATGGATGGATGGATGGATGGATGGATGATGGATGGATGGATGGACGGACGGACGGAAAGATGGATGATGGATGGATGGATGGATGGATGGATGGATGGATGGATGGATGATGCATGGAGTTTTACGGCCTATCAGACGTTGTGGAGTATGTAAGGCCATTAAGCACGAACATCACTAGAGTAGTTTAGAGTGAGCGTAAATCAAGTCGCGATGTCTCTGTTTATTCGCCTGTTACAAATCGCAATGGAGACGCAGTGAGTCTATTCTGACCCCCACCTTTTAGGGGCAACCGTGATGAAGCACAAATAGTCAGTCTCTCTTCCTTGTCATGCTCACCCGAGGGGTCTCCATGACAGAGCACGTTCTGAACGTCCCCACATCTGTTTATTACCACGGTGATCAGATGTGGTAGCCCCCATTCATCACGCTCCTTGGCGTTGTGTGACAGAAATCTTCGATGCATTGACATTTGACAGTGGGTGTGGAGTGTCTTCCATCACCATGCTCTAGTTCTTCATGCTTTTGTCAGAAAAATGACGTTAATAGGCACCTTGACTGATGTTGATAGTCGCCAACTTGGAAATAATAAGTTCGACAACAGATTGCTGTTTATAAAAAAGAAAAATTTAACAGATTAAGGATGTGCATGTATTAAAAATAAAGTTGTCCACGTTGTGGGTTTTGAACTGGTGAAACCGTGCGAATTAGATCTGTCACTCAATTCGTTCCCCATCAGTCGTTCAGCCGGTTTGTGTGTGTGTGTGTGTGTGTGTGTGTGTGTGTGTGTGTGTGTGTGCGTGCTTGCGTATGTGTGTGCGTGCGTGTATGTCTATGCGAGCATGTGTGTGTATGTGTGCATGCTTTTAAGTGCGCGCGCATGCGTATGCGTGTGTGTGTGCGTGTATGTGAATCAGTGTATGCTTCTAAGTGTGTGTGTGTGTGTCCATACTGTCTCTGTGTGTGTGTCTTATTTCTCATCCCTTTGTTCGTTCGTAAACGCACTTGTTCGATCATATTACATTTCACATGTATACACTGTCCAATCTCTGTCCGTCCGTCCGTCCGTCCATCCGTCCGTCCGTCCGTCCGTCCGTCGGTCTCTGTGTCTGTCCGTCCGTCCGTCCGTCCGTCTCTGTGTCTGTCCGTCCGTCTCTGTGTCTGTGTGTCTGTCTGTCTCTGTGTCTGTCTGTCTCTGAGTCTGTCTCTCTGTCTGTGTGTGTGTCTGTCTGTGTGTCTGTCTGTCTGTGTGTCTGTCTGTCTGTGTGTCTGTCTGTCTGTCTGTGTGTCTGTCTGTCTGTCTGTGTGTCTGTCTGTCTGTGCGTCTGTCTGTGTGTCTGTCTGTCAGTGGGTCTGTCTGTTTATCTGTCTGTGTGTTTGTGTACCTCTCTGTATGTCTGTGTGAATGTTTCTGTCTTTGTGTATGTCTGTGTGTCTCTCCTTGTGTCTGTCTGTGTGTCAGTCTGTGTGTCTGTCTGTCAGTCTGTGTGTCTGTCTGTGTGTCTATCTGTGTGTCTGTCTGTGTGTTAGTGTGCCTGTCTATGTGTGTCTATCTGTGCGTCTGTCTGTGAGTCTGTCTGTGTGTATGTGTGTTAGTCAGTGTGTCTGCCTCTGTGTGTGTGTGTGTGTGTGTGTGTGTGTGTGTGTGTGTGTGTGTGTGTGTGTCTGTCCCTCTGTCTGTCTGTCAGTCTGTCTCTTTCTCTGTCTTTCTCTCTGTCTATGTCTCTCTCTCTCTGTCTCTCTCTCTCTGTCTCTGTCTCTCTCTCTGTCTCTCTCTCTCTCTAGTATAGATGATATCAGAGCAGCAATCCAGTGCATCAAAGCACGGAGGGCACCTGGCCTGGACGGAATTCCAGGAAAGTGTTTTAGAACAGCATGCGACAAAATCGCCCCGTTTCTACACAAACTGTATTATTAAATATTCCATACTCATACTTTCCGCAAACAATGGTCTGAGTCGGTAATAGTCCCAATCTACAAAAAAGGTAATAAACTAGATCCCGACAACTACGTTTTAGTGAGACGTTTGCGTGACTGGTTAGAAGCGGAAGAAAAATTATGTGCTGAACAAACTGGATTTTGACCAGAGCATTCGACAATTGATCATGTTTTTACCCTACATTCCATCGCAATGAAACTCGTGTATGGTCAAGGTAGAAGTAAACTCTATGTCGCTTTTGTAGACTACAGAAAAGCTTTCGATTCCATTAACCTTTCTCAACTTTGGAATATGTTAGTAAAAAACAGACTGTCTACTAAATTTACCAATATGCTAAAGGCAATGTACTCGAATGTACAATCCTGTGTTAGATGGAACCATCAAGATTCCGACCTTTTCCCATGCCCTGTTGGCGTGAAAAAAGGGGCCAAAGGAAGCACTTCAATTTTCTAGATGTATATTAACGTTGTGGCAGAGTATGTTCGAGCAAACGGTAAGCATGGTGTGCAGATGATACCTGGCGCGACTGAAGCATTTGTTTTACTGTTTGCCGACGACATTGCCTTGTTATCTTCAACAACAACTGGGCTTCAAAATCAGATAAACGCACTCGTCTGTATATCAAATTCCCTTGGTCTTCAAGTGAATACAAACAAGACGAAGGTAATGGTTTTTAGAAGAGGTGGGTACCTGGCAGAAGGTGAAAGATGATATCTGAATCACGAGAAACTTGAGGTAGTCAACATACAAATACCTCGGCTGTATCTTTACCACCAAACTCTCGAAAAACGCGTCTGTAGAAGAAACTGCTATGAAGAGCAAGCAAAGAGCGGTGCAGATACTAAAAACGATGTGGCTGTTTCACAACTTAAGCCCTAAAGTCTATTTTAGACTATTTGACTCGCAGGTACAGCCCTCCCTAGTTTATGGTGCAGAAATATGGGGCCTGCAAAGACAAGACGAAGTTGAAAAGGTACACGCCTTTGCAAGCAAGAAATTCTTTGGATTGGACACGAGAACACCTAATCGTTTTATGCATGGCGAACTAGGCAGATACCCCATGATAATGAATAGTTCAGTTCAGTCTCTTTACCCTAAGATAGGTTGTTGAGGCACCACAGATGACTTTCGGACAATCTTCCTCCATCGATCTCTATCCTCTGTGGCTCGCTGTGAGTCAGCAAAGGTCAAGCCTGTCCACTCTTTGATGTTGTCTTTCCACCTCTTTCTCTGCCTGCCTCTCCTTCTGCCTCCTGGTACGGTACCTTGCAGGATGGTCTTGGCCAGCCCACTGCCTCTTGATACGTGACCGTATCACTTCAGCTTTCTGCTTTTCACGATTGACAGCAGGTCTTCGTACTGCCCAAATGCTCTACTGATCCTGTTGCTGACTTCCTCATTCGTGACATGGTCTTTATATGAGATGTTCAGAATCTTGCGGTAGCATCTCATTTCCAGGGCTTGTATCCGTCTCTGTAGTTCAGACGTGAGTGTCCAGGACTCGCATGCATACAAGAATACGGAGATGGCCAGCGTGCGTATGAGTCTGATCTTCGACGCGAGAGTGATATGTCACGCCATATAGGATTCAACTTTGCCAATGCTGCTGTTTGTGCTATCCTGGACAGTATCTCTGGTTTGGACCCAATTGCTCGATGATCAATGATCGATGCACTCACAAAGATCTGCAATAAGATCTGGCAGACGGGAGATTGGCCAACCCCGTGGACACAGTCCCTAGTAATTACATTGCCCAAGAAAGGAAACCTGCAAATGTGCCAGTACTACCGCACGATCAGCCTCATCAACCATCCCAGCAAGGTCATGCTGAAAGTACTGCTGAACAGATTAAAACCTGAGGCAGAGAAAATCATTGCTGAAGAGCAGGCAGGTTTCAGACCAGTTAAGAGCACCACCGAACAGATCTTCAATCTGAGAGTCCTGTGTGAGAAACATCTACAACACCAACAAGATCTGTACCATGTCTTTAAAGACTTTAAGAAAGCATTTGACAGAGTCTGGCATGCTGCACTGTGGGCCACAATGAGAAGCTACAACATCAGCTCCAAGATCATCAAAGTCGTCGAACACCTCTATGTCAGAGCGACCAGCGCAGTCCTGTTCAATGGTACCACAGACGAATGGTTCAGGACAACGGTCGGAGTCAGACAGGGCTATCTACTCTCCCCCATACTCTTCACCCTCTTCCTCGAAAGGATAATGACTGATGCCCTAGCAGAACGCGAAGGATCAATCAGCATCTGTGGCAGAAAGATCACCAACTTACGTTTTGCTGATGACATTGATGGATTAGCAGGAAGTGAAGAGGAGCTGACTAGTCTTGTCGAGCACCTGGACAAGACCTCACAGGCATATGGCATAGAGATCAGCGCCGAGAAGACCAAGGTGATGACGAACAACCCTCGGGGCTTCAAAATGGAAATCAAAGTGAAGGGCCAAAAACTGGAAGCTGTGATGAATAGTACCATTAAGGTAATAAAATAATGACTAAGATTGATGCAAATGCCCCCAACTACCGTAAAAGTTGGCCTATAAGCCGCTACTTTTTTTCATGAACGGACCCTTGCGGCTTATCAGCCGGTGCGGCTAATGTATGACTTTTTTCTGCATCGCCAGAGTCAGCGATGTGTTTTTGGGTTTGACCTAGTTTCCGGCAGTGTGATCGTCAGTGTTGGCCTATAATCAGCGGTGTGTTTACCTGAATTCGCTCACTCACCTTCTTTTTGGAAGTTTGACGCATGACAACAACTCACACAGCACACTGATAGATCAGATCGCATTTCGATAACAGAGAAGCAACACGTAAATCTACACTGCCCAAAAAACAACCATGCCGAAAATACGGAGACAAGCCTACGATGCTGCATTCAAGTTAGTTGCCATATACTTAGCTGTGGAGAAAGGCAATCGGGCTGCAGCTCAAGAAATTGGCGTCAATGAAAGCATGATTCCGCGATGGCGAAAGCAACGAGGCGAACTTGTGAAATGCAAGAAGTCAGCGAAAGCATTCCGTGGCAGCAAGGCACGAAGGCCAGAACTGGAAAACGAAATGGAAGACTGGGTCAACACACAACGTGAGGATGGTCGCGGTGTTTCAACTGTACAGCTTCATTTAAAAGCACGCACCATTGCAACACGTCTGAAAATCGACGATTTCAAAGGCGGCCAGTCTTGGTGTTGTCGTTTCTTGAGACGCAAAGGAAGGTCAATACGGGCGCATACAACTTTGTGTCAACAGCTGCCACCAGATTTCGAAGAGAAAATTCAGTCCTTTCGAAACTACACACAGGAGAAAGTAGCGGAGAATCTGATTGGCCCTCAGAACATCATTAATATGGATGAGGTTCCGCTGACCTTTGACCTTCCATTGACACGCATAGTAAACAAAAAGGGCGAGTCTTCTGTGTCACTGAAAACAACCGGACACGATAAAACTCACTACTTGTGTTCTTTCTTGCAGTGCTGCAGGTGAAAAACTTCCACCGATGGTCATCTTTAAGCGAATAACAATGCCAAAAGAGAAATTCCCGAAAGGAATCGTAGTGCGTGAGAACAAGAAGGGATGGATGGACGAGAGAATGATGGAGACCTGGCTGACAGAATGCTACGGAAAAAGGCCATTTTTTCCCCCGACGAACCAAAGCACTTCTAGTAATGGACAGCATGCGAGCACACATTACAGAGACTGTCAAAAGGTCTGTCACTGCCACCAATTCAATCAACGCAATCATCCCGGATGGTACAACCAAGTACCTACAACCCCTTGACATCAGTGTGAATCAATCCTTCAAAGTGGTGATGAGGGAGGAGTGGGAGAGATGGATGGTGGAAGGTGACAAATCATTCACCAAGACGGAACGTATGCGAAGAGCTACGTATGCAGAAGTGTGCCAGTGGGTACTGAAAGCGTGGGATGCGGTCGTGAAATCCACAATCATCAATGGATTCCGAAAAGCATAGATCATCGCTGCAGCAGACGATGCATCAACACCCACTGACATCGAGGCTGGCAGTGACAGTGACACTTCCGGTGATTCTGTACCAGAGGCGATACTGAACCTGTTCGTCTCTGACACGGAAGAGTCCGACTTCAGCAGATTCTCAGCATCAGATCTCGAGTAATTAAAGACCATCGAACTTTTCTTTACGGTACCTCATGACTTTTGACTTTCTGTTTTGATGTTTCTGTTCGCTTTTGATGCTTCGAACTTTCCTTGACGATACCTCATGACTTTTGACTTTCTGTTTTGATGTTTCTGTTCGGTTTTGATGCTTTTCTCAGTGGTTTGCGGCGACTTTGTTTTGCCTTTGACATGTTCGGTTTTCATGCGGCTTGTATGTCAATGCGGCTAATTTATGGATTTTAATGTATTTTTTTTAACGGGGGATGCAGCTTATACCCAGGTGCGCCTTGTAGGCCAACTTTTACGGTAAGCTTCCCAAGCAAGCATATACGATGCTATTACGTACGCGTATTCCAGACAGTAAGAACTGGTCCTGTCTAGTAAAAGAAACTTTATGCAAGTATGGTTTTATATATATGTTTGGATGAACGGAGGAGTGGGAAATGAGAAAGGCTTCCCAAAGCAACTTAGGCAGAGACTACAGGATTGCTACCGTCAGTCTTGGGATGCATGCAATCATAGAAGTGAAAGATTCTCAAGCTGTTCTACCTTTAAAGATCTGTTTGGTCTGGAAGAATATTTCAGTTATTTCAATATCAAAAAGTTTTGCGATACCTTTATTCGTTTTCGGTTAGGAATAAATAATCCTGGGTCCAACCAGCGCTACAGCGTCAACGACAGGAGGACCATTACGTGTCCATCTTGTAACGTGGTGAAAGATGAAAGCCACTTTCTCTTTGACTGCTGTGTTTATAGTAAACTAAGAGAAAAGTACAATACACCCCACATACATCCATATTTAAGGAGGCACGTTAGTTGGATTTTGAAGGGATCAAGCCTCCGGACAACAAGGGATGTAGCCATGTTTATTTTCTACGCCCTGAAACTTAGGAGAAAAATGCTGCACATGTACATGGATAGTAATTAATAATGCACTGTATTTGTGCAGCCTCTATCCCAGTATTAAAAAAAAATGTCAGCGACGTAAAATGTTATTCAAGAAAACAGCAAATTTACAATGCATACTTCAATGTCAATGCAAAATTCGATGTAACACAGCAAAAGAAGGTCATCGAAATACAGCCACGGTGCGTTAGACTCGACTACGCTCCACAGTCACAGGAAATCAGTTGTACGCGTGAACTCTGTTGAACTATGGGCTATTCTACAAAACTATTTGCGTCCTGTCCACATGATCGAGATTGGTGCCAACGAACGAACGCAACCCGGTATTCATTTATGACAAAGTTGGAGATGTACATGTTGACACACACCAATTTGTTCATCTATTTCAAATGGGTTGTCGGCCGACTGAATAAACTTCGTTCGTTTGTTCTCTCTCTCTCTCTCTCTCTCTCTCTCTCTCTCTCTCTCTCTCTCTCTCTCTGTCTCTCTCTCTCTTTCTCTCTCTCTCTCTCACTCTGTCTCTGTCTCTCTCTGTCTCTCTCTCTGTCTTTCTCTCTGTCTTTCTTTCTCTGCCTGTCTCTCTCTTTGTCTCTCTCTCTCTATGTGTCTGTCTCTCTCTTTCTCTGTCTCTGTCTCTGTCTCTCTCTGTCTCTCTCTCTCTTTCTCTCTCTCTCTCTCTCTCTCTCTCTCTCTCTCTCTCTTTCTCTCTCTCTCTCTGTCTGTCTGTCTCTCTCTCTCTCTCTCTCTCTCTCCTCTCTCTCTCTCTCTCTCTCCACCGAGGCAGGTTGTGCATTGTCTTCGCTCCCGTTTGAGAAACGTACTTTTGGGCAAAACCATGATCAATGTTGTTCTGCCTACCATCGTCCTGAATGCAGTGAGTGAACTTTCAAAAACTCACTTTCTGAAATAATATTCATGCTCATTTTGATTGCGCAACAATAACTTTGAAATGAATGAGTCCACGGCGAGCAAGGGGCGGAAAGCACTCTACTGCACTGAGTTTATCTTCAGAAGAGAATAAAATGATGACCATTTATGCAAAAGATGTTTCGAGTTTTCTACTCCGGCACGCAGACTATGGAGACTGCACTGAATTAGATCTGAACGTTGTACTGGAGAAGATTTTCGATTCCCTCTCCCGGATTACATGGTGGTTCATATAATGAGAACTTGAAAGTTGGCTGTTTTGGATGGACCACTGTTATTAAAAATAAACAAAAATATGTTCACACAAAAAAGTATACGTCCAATGAGTCAATGGGGGAAATTTGATACATCTCTGGTTGGGCACCTTCATACATACTTTGTCGAGATTTTTGCATCACGAGTTTAGCGGCACTATATGATATTGGGGGAGTAATTGATGCGAGGCATGACATACATCTTTTGAAAGGGAAAAGGAAGATGATTTTTAAAAATAATCATTCGGCTTTTTTGGCAGTGTGCATTTCTGCCAGTTGATCACGATACATTGTGGTCTTAGATCCTCACAAGAAGCTAAATAATGAGATGCCTGCAACTGAATTAGTACAAATTTGCAGTGTGTATTAGTGAAAGGAACAAGCACATATTTTTCAACTGCAATCAGCTATTTCATTACTTTCTCTACTTTGTAAGAACAAAAGAAAACTACCTCTGCTGTATTGTAAGAACTGTTAGAATACATGAAAAAGGACGGAGATGATTATCGTTTCTGTCACCTACGAGAGGGCAGAAATAAAAGAGCGAGCCATTTGATAAAATCTGCCTCTCAGATACAGTGCATCGATAATATAAAGTACATTTTGGCATTCTTTGTTCTACAGAGTTGAAATTAATGGCGAGAAAATAACGATGATGGTGGTTGCAGTTTATGAATGCCTATGACTGGGGCAGGAGGAGGAGGGGAATTTGCGGAGCAGCTTTCTCTCCATCCGGTAGGGGGTATTCTTCTTTTTCGGGAAGACGTAGATGTAGGACAACTATTGACCTTGATGCTCTGTTACATTAAAATGCACGAAGGAAGAGAGGTCTTTGGGACAGATACTCGTGAGCGTTTGTGGCCTGACTGCTGTCTGTCAGCCTGACAGTATATCACGGTCGTGAGTTCCCTTCGGTCGCGTCCGTGCATTGCGCATGCGATTTATGATGACATATAGTGGGATCGTAACAGTCGAAAGCGTTTCGCCTAGAATTTATTGTTTCATAATTTGACTCTGTGGGCGGGATACAAAGCTAAGAATAGCAACACCAGATCTATTCCTAGAAGTGGAATGCGGTGCAAGTGAACCTAAGAGGTGTCCTCTACCAACCCAAAGTGGGCGACAAGAGCAGTCTGCTCTCCGAAACAGAGGTCAACAGGGGACTCCGAAAAAGAGAGGAATGTCACGTGGTGATGACCCGAGATCAATGAAACACACACTCTGACGAAAACGTGGGTCTGCAGCTAAATGCCTTCAAATCACGAAATAAGGACGAAGATTTGTCTGTCAAGTTCAAGGAACCCCATGCGAAAACGGGGCACTAAAGACACACACACACATTGTCATGACTTATTACGGATCGACTTCGCAGCCTCCGCCCGGGACTGCGAAGGCTTGGTGTACAACTCGACCTGAATTAGTCACACGTAACCACAGTCCTGGCAGTGCTCTGTCGACACCACCACTGATACAGCACACACACACACACACACACACACACACACACACACACACACACACACACACACACACACAGAGGCACGCACACACACGCACACACACACACATACACGCGCACGCACACACACGCGGAAACACACACGCACACACACACACACACACACACACACACACACACACACACACACACACGCACACACACACCTAGCAACCAAAAACGTGCACCGACACACACACACACACACACACACACACACACGCACACACACACACACACACACGCACACACACACCTAGCAACCAAAAACGTGCACACACACACACACACACACACACACACACACACACACACATATACATGCACACGCACACATACACACACAAACACATGTGCGTGCGCGCAGGTGCGTACATATACAAATACATAATCAGTATGGTCAACAAGCCCGCACATTTGCATTGCATGCGCGAGCGCATACACACAGCACGCACGCACACACACACACACACACACACACACACACACACACACACACACACACACTCACACACACACGCACACACACACACTCACTCACTCGCTCACACGCTCGCTCACGCACGCACGCACGCACGCACGTAAGCACGCACGCATGTACACACATACACACACGTACGTACGTACGTACGTAAACACAAACACAAACATGCACACACACACACGCACTCACTCACTCACTCATACCCACCCACCCACCCGCCCGCTCGCTCGCTCGCTCGCTCGTTAATGCACGCACGCACGCACGTACGCGCGCACGTAAGCACACACACGCACACACAAGCACACCACAAACAGACGCACACACACGTGCACGCACACGTGCACACATACACGCACACACACACATACACACGTGCAAACACACACACACACACTCACACACACACACACACACACACACACACACACACACACACACACACACACACACGTTCACACAGGCCTCTTCAATGTGCGCCGCCCTTCTGACAACCTGCAGGTCGTGTTGTGGCGGTCACCAAGGTTGCGTGACCCAAGCTGTGGCTATTTATGGCCTCCCTGTAAGATTCTGCCACTCTTACCGTGGTGCGATGATTGATGTGGTCATTGTCTGACACAAACAGAGACACTCCTCACTTGGTGTCACCCTGTTCTCTCTTGACCTTTCAAAGTCATACAACGATAAAAAGGGTCTACATCTACAGAGAGAGACTTGCCCAATGCACTGGTTTCAGGACATGTTCTATTAAGCTGGTATTTAAAGCTAGGCATTTAATGATAAGTGATCCTCATAGAGATTATTGGTACAAAGAAAAGAAGAAACAACGAACCCACACCCTTCTGTTAATCTGAAAGTCTTCCCACGTGCACTATTTGCAAAGTCACAAGACATTTCATGAATGTACGCAAACATGTGCTTGGTTTTCATCACTGGCAAATGCGTTTCTTGATTCTTAACATAAATATTACCAAACAAAATGGAGAGCTAAAGACTCACTTGTTCAGCACAAACGTCAAGACCGAAGGAAATCTATCGAATACATGACGAGAAGATCTAATGTGACTGACACGTACCATGTCTTCAACATGACTTTCTTGTGGTCTTTCAGAGCGACGTCTTATTCTTCTCACGACTGCCAAAGAGCAATGAACCAAAACAAGTTGGTAAAAGCAGGAATAGCGACTGCCGGTTTTGTGTCGTGAAATTTCAGTCGCATTTGCGCATGCTTGTATTTGTGCACTTTTCATCTCTCAGTACTGACAAGACGTGAGAGACAGCAGGAACGAAACAATGGAACAAGTAAAAATAGTAAGAAAAAAGAACTTTCTTTTAATTTGCGAGTTTACCCATCGAGGATTGCTCAAAGGGCCCTCGTTTATATCATGTTGTCATTGGGCTACCCTTCTTATCATTCCAGCACCATATCAATTGCACAGGGAAAACCTAACCATGCTGCGGGTAAACACTCCAAAGTTAATTTTCACAAGTTTTCAGCTCTGCCTTCACAGGTACACGTATATCTTTAAGGTGTGGAGAAACAAAGTGAGTAAAGCACCTTGCTCAAGGATGCAACGATGCGACCAATGCATCTTCAAACATCGCATCCAGTAAACGCCAGAGACTGAAGATCAAGCCATTTAAAGCTCTCTGCACACGACGCAACGAAGCGACGCGGCAGCAAGCAGATTGTGCCTGCGTCAATAAAAGCTATCTGCCTCAAATAGAAAGTAGGCTATTTGCCGGCGCTGAAGTAGTGGCGCAGCTATAAATCAAGCAAAACGTTTAAGTTTAACATATAGTTAAACATACAGAGCCGTAATCCTGCGATGGGACAGACAGAAAAAAATGTTGGACTACAGACGGGGACTGAACACGCGACCTTTTGGTTAGGGGCCGAAATGCTCTACTAGCTGAGCTACCATGGTCCGTGTTGTCTTTTTCTGCCCACACTGCCCTTTATCAGCGGCTGCTGACTCGGTTTACATGCCCGGATGACCCAAATCCCAATATTGGGGGGGAGGGGGGGATGGGGGGGGGGGGAGGGAGGGGGGGGGGAAGGGGGGGGGGGTAGGAAGGAGGGGGGAGGGGAGAGCTCCGGAAATAAACAACAGAGTTACATGTTAGCAGCCATGAAGTATCATGTAGCTCAGTGGGACCAACTCCAAATAGAGAGGCTCATCGCTACGGGAAGCAAAGAAACATTGTTGCTACGTTGCACTGTGTGCAAATGGCTATCTGGGGCGTGCGTTCACTGTCTGGGCAGTCGGAACAATCAGACACAACAACGCGGGCAATCTCCTCAGGCAACGTAGAGGTCAGAAAGGTAAAGGGTTTATATAGCGATTTTATTTACCCAAATACGGGACTCAAACCACTTTACACTTCACCCATGAGCACTGGGCCGCTTGATCAACCCTTCATTGGCTACCGACTACAAACACAGCGGCAGGCAAATGCGGTGCATGCAGTCGGGTTCCAGTACCCACTCTACTCTTTGGGGAGTATTCCAACCCAATGCAGTACCCACTCTACTCTTTGAGGAGTATTCCAACCCAATGCAGTACCCACTCTACTCTTTGGGGAGTATTCCAACCCAATGCAGTACCCACTCTACTCTTTGAGGAGTATTCCAACCCAATGCTGTACCCACTCTACTCTTTGGGGAGTATTCCAACCCAATGCAGTACCCACTCTACTCTTTGGGGAGTATTCCAACCCAATGCAGTACCCACTCTACTCTTTGGGGAGTATTCCAACCCAATGCAGTACCCACTCTACTCTTTGGGGAGTATTCCAACCCAATGCAGTACCCACTCTACTCTTTGGGGAGCATTCCAACCCAATGCAGTACCCACTCTACTCTTTGGGGAGTATTCCAACCCAATGCAGTACCCACTCTACTCTTTGGGGAGTATTCCAACCCAATGCTGTACCCACTCTACTCTTTGGGGAGCATTCCAACCTAATGCAGTACCCACTCTACTCTTTGGGGAGCATTCCAACCCAATGCTGTACCCACTCTACTCTTTGGGGAGCATTCCAACCCAATGCAGTACCCACTCTACTCTATG
>JAWQFJ010016338.1:60000-80000 GCA_034096865.1 Theodoxus fluviatilis | reverse complement strand
AAAAGGTACAACACACCTTTGCAAGCAAGAAATTCTTGGGTTTAGACATCAGAACACCCAATCATTTTATGCATGGCGAACTAGGCAGATACCAAATGATAATGAATAGTACCATTAAGGTAATAATACCATTAAGGTAATAAAATACTGACTAAGATTGATGCAAATGCCCCAACTAAGCTTCCCAAGCAAGCATATACGATGCTATTACATACGCGTATTCCAGACAGTAAGAACTGGCCCTGTCTAGTAAAAGATATTTTATGCAAGCATGGTTATTTGTATGTTTGGATGAACGGAGGAGTGGGAAATGAGAAATGCTTCCCAAAGCAACTTAGGCAGAGACTACAGGACTGCTACCGTCAGTCTTGGGATGCATGCAATCAAAGTAGTGAAAGATTCTCTTTCAATACTACCTTTAAAGATCTGTTTGGTCTCGAAGAATATTTCAGTTATTTCACTATCAAAAGTTTCGCGATACCTCTATCCGTTTCCGGTTAGGAATAAATAATCTTAGAGTTAACCAGCGATATAACTTCGACAGGAGGAACAGTATGTGCCCATATTGTAATGTGGTGGAAGATGAAAAACATTTTCTGTTTGACTGCTTTGTTTACAGTAAACTAAGAGAAAAATACATCACACCCCACATACATCCATATCTAAGGAGGTACGTTAGGTGGATTTTGAAGGGATCAAGCCTCCGGACTGCCTCAGAAGGATCCTGGGCATCAGCTGGCAAGACCGCATCCCCAACAAGGACGTACTGGCGCAAGCAGGTATTCCCAGCATGTTCGCCATGCTCAGCCAGAGACGACTTAGATGGCTGGGTCACGTCAGCAGGATGGACGACGGCCGAATACCCAAAGATGTGCTGTACTGCGAGCTCGCCACGGAATCCAGACCTGCAGGAAGACCTCTCCTCCGCTACAAGGACGTTTGTAAACGTGACATGACGGCGGGAGGCATCAACCCAGCAGACTGGGAAACGGTGGCCGCTGACCGCAACAGCTGGAGACACGCCGTCAAGACTGGCATCCAGGCCAGCGAGAGGAGGAGACGGGAGCAGTGGGAGGAGAGGAGAGAACACAGACGACAGAGAATAGCGTCGGCATCTACAGAGCCACGCCAAGACTTCACTTGCGACAAGTGCAACAGAGCATGCGGCTCAAGGATCGGGCTCTACAGCTACAGAGTACGCTGTCGCTCAACCCCGGACTGACCAAGCCTGGCGCACACTCCATGGTCTCACGAGACTGACGGATGCCAACAACAAGTCTCCGGACAACAAGGGATGTAGCTGTCACGAGCTGGGTTTTTGCGTGTATGCCAAATAAATAAACTGAGAACAGATGTAAATGTATTTACTCCTTTTTAGAATGTAGCGTGTTCTTTCTCTGTTTACTATAAAATCCTATTTTACACACTCACATCATTCAGCTGCAATCAGACAAAGAAAAATAAACAGTTGTTAACAATGTAATTATTTAATTATACAAAACATGAATTGTTGTAGTTCAATTAATCTCTGGCGATTTCAATCGCACTACCAAAACAGACAAATCTCTGGCGATTTCAATCGCACTACCAAAACAGACAAATCTCTGGCGATTTTAATCGCACTACCAAAACAGACAAATCTCTGGCGATTTCAATCGCACTACCAAAACAGACAAATCTCTGGCGATTTCAATCGCACTACCCAAACAGACAAATCTCTGGCGATTTCAATCGCACTACCAAAACAGACAAATTTCTCTCCAAGTTCAGAACAATATAATAATAATAAAATGAAACGTCTTCACCTTGGTGGTGAGATCCTGCCGAGGGTCTTCAGCTGTATCAATGTTCGTGTTGACACTCAACGTTTCATTGTCCATCTTAAAAATCCACTCCATCGTCAGTTTTCCTCCTCCTCCTCCCGATGTAGTCGTCGTTCTCTGATGAGCTGAAGGTGCCGCCATCGTCCTTCTCCTCTTCTCCCTCTTCTTCTTCTTCTGCAATCTTCTTCTTCTTCAATCGTCTTCTTCATCTTGCAGTGGGTGTGCTGTCGTCCCCAATACGTCCGTCGCTTTCCGCGGTGATGGTGTAAAGGAGGAGGACACTAAAGCCTCTGGCGACAGGTCCAGCACTGTTCTCTACTCTTCTTAACGGATACAGGTGTCGGTCTGGTGGCCTGACAGTGCTGCTATCCTTATTCGTCCCCTTCTTCTGCAGTCGTCTTCTTCAATCGTCTTCTTCATCTTGCAGTGGGTGTGCTGTCGTCCCCAATACGTCCGTCGCTTTCCGCGGTGATGGTGTAAAGGAGGAGGACACTAAAGCCTCTGGCGACAGGTCCAGCACTTCAATCGTCTTCTTCATCTTGCATCTTCTTCTGCCATCCTCTTCTTCCTCTTCTTCAATTGTCTTCTTCATGCCGTCATCTTCCTCTGCCATCCTCTTCTTCCTCTTCTTTAATCGTCGTCTTCCTCTTCTTAAATCGTCTTCTTCTTCTTCCTCCTCCTCGTCTTCTTTCTCTTTCTTCTCCTCATCTTTCCGCCGCTGCTAGTTCAACTCGGTCAAACACGACCTCTCCCTCCAAAATCCCGTCAAAGTCTGTCCACTGGATCGGAAAAACGTCACACCATCAAAATCCCCTTGACGTCACTCTCTCTACAATCGCCAAATCCTTCAATGTGACGTTCTTCCAAAAAACCTTTAGAACCAATTGACAAGACACAAAAATCCAAGTACAAAACAAATGCAGAGCTCCATCGCAACGAGGTGCATTTCTCGATAGCACAATAAACACTGATCTCCAATGCCAATACAAATTCAACAATGTACAAATTAATTCAACAACAATTATTTTAATTAAAAAAAAATTGATTTTCCATTTATTTTCTTCGCCTTGAAACTTAGAGATGAGAAAAATGACGTGCAAATACATGGATAGAAATTAATAAAAACCGCTGGCGCTGAACCTCCAGGTTTTGGCATTTAAGAAAAGATTGGGTTCGAACCCGCAACCTCTCAAGAAAAGAGGTGGAAAACACACATAAAAACACAACAAAACCACAACCTCTCGAAAAAAGAGAAGAAAAAAAAGGTTTCAGCGCAGAATCAAACCTGGTCATGCATGACCAAGAGTCGAATGCTCTACCAGCTGAGCCATTAGAGAATTGCAATGACGGAGTGTTTGTAAAGCATGTAAATCCATTTCTAAGCTATCGGCCCAGGAACAATCAACCATATATTTTAAACATGATGGATAGGTTCAGGAAGCTCCTATTATGACATGCTTTGCTTTCCTTTGGCATGTCATAAACGCTGAATTAACACTCCGGCACCGGATCGGCAGCAAAAATACGCTTGACATCCACACGCAACGATTACACCGAGACCGCGCAATCGAGCGATTTTCACTTACGTGAAGCGAGGTCAGAATTTAGAGTTACGGCCCTTTTCAGAGCCATGGCAACAACGCTTCCACGTGTAGTCTATGCGTGAGACCTGCCTGTCGGATTTTAAAATATAGGAGCTTTCCCGACCTACTGATGCATTCAACATACAGCTTTGAGAAATTAATGCTGTTCATGGCTTACATTTTCTTTGGATGGGGTTTCTAGTATCCCGAAATACAGCGTTTTCTGTGCAAACATGCACGCAACGAAGCGGTGGTGCAGATTCTTTGCCGCGTACGTATATCTGCGTTGACCTGCATTCGATGTGTAAAAAGTTGAAACTTTCCCGACCTACTGATGCATTCAGCATACAGCCTTGATAAATTAATGCTGTTCATGGCTTAGTTCGGTCCCGGAAAATCCTGTTTCTTCGCAGAAAACGCCGTTGTCGTGCTCGGAGAAAAAAAAATGGCCGCCGTAATATTATTTACACGCGTTTAGGCTCTATCGGACCTCGGAGGTGCGATAACTTTATACGCGAAAATTCGTATAGGATAGGCCGTAACTCTAAATTCTGACCTCGCTTCACGTAAGTGAAAATCGCTCGATTGCGCGGTCTCGGTGTAATCGTTGCGTGTGGATGTCAAGCGTATTTTTGCTGCCGATCCGGTGCCGGATCGAGAGCAAAATCTGCTTGCAAACGGGTATGTATATAGGCGCCTTAAAATCCCCCTTCCTTCCCGGTCTTAAAAAAGTTTGGAAACCCACCCCCCCAAAAAAAATGAACTGATCCGCCCCTGAGGATAAACGCGATTAGTCCACTAAACGGACCGACGTGCATACAGGCCCTGGACGCCTAAGCAAGCCGAAGAATTCTATTCTATTCTATTCTATTCACCCTCCTTCAAAAATCTCCTCGCAAATGACGTCACATTATTCGACGTCAAATGATAACGTCACAGATTTTGCAAAATGGAGTCTGTTGAATCGTTTTCATTGAAACACCAAAATGTAAAAAAAGTCACTTTCTTTTCAAACCTCGATTCTGAAAATTTGATAATATTGAATGGGACCTAACTTCCAGTCAGTGTGCAAAATCTCAAGGAAATCCGTCCAGTAGTTTTTGAGATATAGGCCGTGGAGACGGGACAGACAGACAGACACACACACAGCAGACTAATAAAGTCTGTAGGACCTCCAGTAAACCTGGAGGGATAATGCACTGTATTAGAGCAACTTCCAACCTGATATTCATTTATGACTAAAGATGGAGATGTGCATGTTGACACACCCAAATTGTTCATCAATTTCAAATGGGCTTTCGGCCTATTGAATAAACTTCGTTTGTTCGTTCGGTCGTTCTCTGTCTCTCTCCCTCTCTCTCTCTCTCTCTCTCTCTCTCTCTCTCTCTCTCTCTCTCTCTCTCTCTCTCTCTCTCTCTCTCTCTCTCTCTCTCTCTCAATCTCTCTCTCAATCTCTCTCTCTCTCTCTCTCTCTCTCTCTCTCTCTCTCTCTGTGTGTCTCTGTCTCTGTCTCTGTCTCTGCCTGCCTGCCTGCCTGCCTGTCTGTCTGTCTGCCTTTCTGCCTGTCTGTCTGTCTGTCTGTCTGTCTGTCTGTCTGTCTCTCTCTCTCTCTCTCTTTCCCTTTCAAATAATGTCTGCAGTCGCATAGTGTACCCCTGAGTGTGTATGCGGAGGAAGGAGGAAAGGAGGGAGGAGAGGAGAGAAGAGGAGAGGAGAGAGGAGAGGAGAGGCGAGAGGAGAGGAGAGAGGGAAGGGGAGAGGGGAGAAGAGAAAAGAGGAGAGGAGGAAATAGGGTAGGAGAGAGGGAAGGTGACAGGGGAGGAGGCGGGATGGGCGGAGATGTGTGGGTGGGTTGGTGAGAGGGAGATTGAAAAGGGAATGGGAGGACGGAAGGGGAGGGGGAAGGGGGTGGATGAAGGGGGAAGAGGGAGAGAAAACATGTGACAACGTTGTGGCGATGCTTTTTTGATTCATTCAGATAGTTTTCACTGAGATGACGTTTACACATTACCCAAAGAATAGAACGCCTTCACTCATTGTTTCTCACGGTAATTTTACCAAAACTCTTGAATATCTCACATTAATATTTTTTTAATCTATTCTGTTCCACAGTCTTTTCACCGACATTCATCAGGAAACTCGTCCGTCAGAACCTGAAAGTAAAATAATTTTACATCTCTAAAGGCCCGACACACACGCTGCAACAGAAACAGATTTTGGATCATGAAAGACACGTTTCCTCACGTGGGAGCAGATATTTCAGTAGACTTTTGAGTTCCCATAAATAATTTTACAGTTTGGGATCCGTTCTATTCTCCCAGTATTTCAAGTGAAATACGTCAGCCCGTCAGCCAGTGGGAGCGCCCCTTGTCTTCATCCACAGCTCTGTACCCACACTCGAGTCGATGCTGTTTGCGATGTTTACTTCGATTGGCATGCAGAACGCTCACGTGTAGAATCACTGACACACTTACACAGAGGCCATAACCAAATAACAGTACTGATTTATTTAAAAAAAACTTTATGTAGATTGCTCCAAGTTTATTTAAATTTCTACATTATTCAGATCAAGGTCGGAGTCGGAGATGCCAGTGGAAGCTCTGGCCGCTAATACAGGAACACGATACTGCATGGCTTTTCATGTAGCTGAGAGGTTCGAGGAGTTTCATTGTGTGTGAACACCCCCCACCATCCCCCCCACCCCACTCCCACCCCCACCCCCCACTCCTCCCACGGCCTTAACATCCTGTACCGTTTCTGATGCGCACAACGACCCACGCAAAAGTTCAACGCAGTATGGGTATTCTCGTCTTCCACGTCACAGGATTAAGGGATTAATGGGACAACAATGGCTAGATGGTGCGCCGGTACTTACTCTAAGGAAACGGGTGACTCCAGATGGCGACCAAACAGTGAGTGCTTTACACGTGGTGAACCTTGGGAGAGGAAAGGGATCCATCAAACTTGGCGGCTTCACGGCCGTGGCACACGTTTGAACAGAGACACACTATTTCTCTGTTCTTGATCCAGTTTCCCCCCGTTTGACCTGAGGTGTTCGCAAATAGTGAAGCTTGTGTTTTTAAATAAATAAAGCAATTGGCTCCACCCATCACCTTTTAATGGTCACTCGCGTCATCTTTGGAGATGTCTTCTGCACAATAATGGCGTCAGTCTGCGACGATATTACTGCTGCTGCTGCTGCTGCTGCTCTGTGGTCGTCTTGCAGGAGAAGTTTTAAAAAGGCGAAGACGAGCGACTGCGTGTACGCATGGCTGCAGTCGAGGCCGCGGCTGAGCTCACGCTTGCTTCACTCTCCGAATCACTCAGCTACATGATAAACCGTGTGGTATCATGTATACCAGTGCCCCGTCCACCTTCATCTTGTAGCCTATGACGGCACACATCTCGATATGATTTGTAGCGATTTAGATGAACCGTTGATGGGCTACATAGGGCTTTGAAAAATCAATGCTGTGATTTTGTTATAACATTTTAGTTTGTGTGTCAGTAATTCTACAAAACGAGCGCATTGCATGCAAACCGAAGAAACAAATGGCGGACATGTGTGACTGACGGGCAGAAATGTTTCAGTGAAATGCTAGGAAAATGTAAGTGAACCTGAATGGTCAAATCATTTAGGGAAAATACACATTTCACTAATACATATCCTCATACACGAGGAAACGTGCATTTCATGATACAAGAACTGTTTCTCTTTCATCGCGTGCGACGGCCTATACCCCCGAGGTTGAGGATCCAACAGAAGCCTTCACGTCGTGAACTCGCTGTTTCTGTGGCTATCTGGAATCACGGCTTTATCTCAGTAGTCGGCGGTGGAGTTGGCGCTGTGCGGTGCCCGTGCAGAATGTGCATCCAGAACGTGCATCCAGAATGTGCATCGAAAATGTGCATCCAGAACGTGCATCCAGAATGTGCATCCAAACGTGCATACAGAATGTCTATCCAGAATGTGCATCCAGAACGTGCATCCAAAATGTGCATCCAGAAAGTGCATCCAGAACGTGCATCCAGAACATGCATCCAGAATGTGCATCCAGAATGTGCATCCAAAATGTGCATCCAGAATGTGCATCCAAAATGTGCATCCAGAACGTGCATCCAAAATGTGCATACAACATTTGCATCCAGAACGTGCATCCAGAATGTGCATCCAAAACGTGCATCCAGAATGTGCATCCAAAACATGCATCTAGAACGTGCATCCAAAACGTGCACCGAGAACGTGCATCCAGAACGGGCATTCAGAACGTGCACCCGGAACGTGCATTCGGAACGTGCATCCAAAATGTGCACCCAGAATGTCTATCCAGAATGTGCATCCAGAATGTGTACCCAAAATGTGCATCCAGAATATGCATCCAGAATGTGTATCTATAATGTGCAACATGCAATCGACTTTGCGTCAAGAAGCATGACTCAAGGACTTCAGGCAAATCCTTTTATGCACCACGTGGGTCTCGGCAACTAATGCGTCTGTATCATTGACTCACTGGACCAGTGTGGCTATTCAGTGACACCCCAATGCCACTAGTAAATAATTCCTGAAGATTCGTTTGTGCAAAGCGCCACTGAGCAGCCACTGGACTGGAAGTTCCCGCTATGCAAAACGGTACACATTTACAGACATGCAAGTGCACGAGCACGAACTAAATTGCGAAAGACGTCTCAAACGCCGTCCAGAAACTAAATCGGCTCAAAACGTGACTGCAAAAAATTGGTTTCAGGAGAGCCCTCGCTTGACTGATTTTTTTAAATGTGTGCCGAGATTACTTCCCCTCGCTGGAGGTCAGCGCAACAGCGCAGAGATAACGTATGCTTCCCAAAGTTGTTAGCTTGACTTTCCCAGCACGCCTGCACTCTACGCCCGGTGCTTCTGCACCCAAAACTCAGTTTACTGTCTGCACTTTTGGCTGACATCCAGATGTGGCTCTATACAGCGGTTGACAAAGGCCAGGAAACAAGAGAAGGGATTGGAGTCAGCTAAACAGGGCAGCGAGAAACGGTGATCCATGGGGAAGTGCGTCATCTCGCTCCCGATACGAAACTTTGTTATTGCGCATACGGTCATGGCGATGGTCACGTCACGTTCAGGAGTGCAAAAAAGGCGGCATCTAAAGTGAGGCATCAAATGTGCGAAATTCCATCTGCCTGCTGTTGACCGTCCCCGGTGAAGTGCAGCTCTGCTGCGAAATAACCCTTGTATGCGACCTTGTTCTGGATTGATGCAACATGAAAGATCAGTTTACTTCGGCGAATGCTCATTAGAAGATACGCCTCGCTTCTGCGGGTTGTTTTCAGAACTAAACCATTCAGTGAACGACACATGCTCATAGAAGGCTGTAAACAGGGATGGGTTTCTCAGAAGCAATCCTTCAGGCCGTCGTACACGAGGCGATTTTACCCTGGCAATCTCGCAAGCGTCATTGTGGCAGCCAATCACTGCTGGCAATAGTGGAGCAAAGGCGTCAGTAGCGCTCTGCCATTGGGAGATATTTTTGTCAGTCCGTGTGTGGCGTGTGGACGCATCATACGCGACCCTCTCGCGGGACCAGAGGCGCGTTTCGTTGGGAAGGGTACGAGCGCTCACTGCGACTGGTCGCGAAGCCCCAGGCTTTCGTCCTCATTGACCCTGTCCACGCAGACGATCGCCGTGACCGCTCATCTCTAAACATCTTAAAAACACCTTTTGAAACGAAACGCGCGCCCCTGGTCCCGCCAGAGAGAGAGAATCACATTTGTGACCCATTTCTTGAAATCAGTCTTTACTCGCAACCGGCACAGCTGTGGTACACATGAATGACAGTGGTGAGGGTCAACCTGGGTGAAATCGAGATTTGGTGAGCAGTGAATTCTTCAAACAATTATCTATCGTTTTGGTATCGTTTTGTTTTATCAAAGGTGATTGTAAGTGGGTGAAATAATTAATTACAGTTAATTATAGTTGTCAATTATGATCATAAACACGCCCAAATCGACCATTTTTGAGCAAACATAAACACCCTTAACCCTTGCAGAACCCCTACATATCGTATGTGTACAGAACCGGCTGCGCCTGGACTTTCGCGGGCTTTGCTTTCCGTGTGTGTTGATACACTGTGAGCCAGCCAGCCTCAAATTACGTGACGTAAACAATCGTTTGATTCTAACCAATGAGGAGCGAAGTTCCTCCAGCTACAGCCAATCAGATAATACTTTGCTCAAGCTTTAGCCTCTTGGTGGTTACCAAGCAAGGATACGCGCTACCCCATTGGATGAGAGCTGTCACGTGGTAGCTTCTTCCGGGCGAAGCGAAGATTTCTTTCCGTTTCGTTGTTTTCATTGAAAAAGAAACATGGATAAACATGTGCGAATTTCTTCTCTATTAAACACGTAGATCAGGTAATATGCCTGGTGCTGATCAGAAAGAACTGGGTGAACTGATTACAGAGTATTTTGTTTCCAATTCGTTGGATGATTCTCTGAGTGATGATTGTGAATCGGAGTGTGAAACATCGCCGTCGGAGAGGGAGGAGGAAGAAAGTGATGGAGAAATCGACGCTCCCTTGGTGAATGCAGAAACTATTCAAGGAGCAGGACATTGTGACACTGCCATGGATGTTGACACTGTGCCTGGTGACGAGGGATTACTTGGCCTTGTCAGAGTTCGATCTTGCAAGATCAATGGCCACGGATGCAAGCAGATCAAAGTGCCGTCACCAGCATCGGGGGACACGTCGTGGATGCATCACTCAGTTTTCACCTGAGGAAATTGTCGCTTTGAGACTGTCAATTCAAGACATGGATAGAGGTAGACCTAAATCCTCGATTTTTCTAATCTTTGTATTCAGTAGTATCATTGTTGCAAGTTTTAAACTCTTTGGTACTGGTACTTGGTCATAATTTTAGCTAAAATTTACCATAAATTGCAGTTCCCTGAGTTTTATGTGTCTTTATCTTACTGTTTTGTTTGTTGTAGATGCTAAAGAATGGATGATTCTTGGTATTCTATCATCCTGCATGAGAAATGGACCCATGCTGTGTATGTTCTGACCATAGATATGTATGCTGTAAGATAACCAATTTGAGGCACAGTTAAAAACTGTATTGAGGTTGATTGTTAAATAAATTGATGTGTTCAGACAGTAACATTCTGACTTTATTTCCTCCTTTTCCAAGGTTAGCGTCTCTCCTTTCTTGTCGACTTGTGTATGTTTCCTTGCTGTCCTCTCCTATTATGCCAGACTTATTCATTTGGAATACAAACTTATTTTACCTACACCTAAATTTTAGATTGTGTTTCAGAGTAAGAAAACAACCAAAAATAGATTTCTTCTGTAAAAAATAAAAAGGTGTGTGTGTGTGTGTGTGTGTGTGTGTGTGTGTGTGTGTGTGTGTGTGTGTGTGTGTGTGTGTGTGTGTGTGTACAGGACATCAAGAATACTTGCAGGAGACTTTGCTATATACATTTAAACCATTTTTAACCACATAATTTGCCAAATTCAAAGTATTGAGTACCTTTTAGCCATTGTGTGACGTTCACCCCTGTTGTCATTGTTTTTTGTTTTGTTGTTTGTTGTTTTTTGTTGTTTTTTGTTTGTTTTTTTTGGGGGGGGGCGGGGGCGATGCACGATCACTTAAAATCAACGCCACGGGGCCTGCCAGCGGAGCCGTGTGAGTGCGCATGGGGAAGGGACAGGGATTAGAAAGCGGGGCTGGGGGGCTGGGTTGCTGGGTGTGGTAGGGGGTTGGGTGGGGTGGGGTGGTGGTTTGTCACAAATGACGGATGAAGGGTGGGTGGGTAGCAGGGGTTAATGGAGTCAGCGAATATATAATATAGAAATGTCGTTCACAGAACCTGCGCAGGTCCAGGCAGATTGGGCTGGGAGAGACACTGGTTCAAAGGAGACTGGAGCGTTAGGATCACATACGCACTGGAAGTCTTTACGATTCAGTCGAAACACATGGCAAGAACGGAACCAGCCCTTCCTTTTCCGCTTCCAGGACCCGTCTTTCTCTGCAACACCCAAGATAAGCTTCGAGCATTTCCAGGAATTCGCCAAGATGTACGTGCGGTGGCCAATGATAAATATGGAAATGCTGCAGTCATTTAAGTATGATTGTGTGAAAAGCGCATTTATGATCATGTTCTTGTTCAGTAGTGTGCTGGTTATTTCACAGCTGTTGTGTGTGTGTGTGTGTGTGTGTGTGTGTGTGTGTGTGTGTGTGTGTGTGTGTGTGTGTGCTCTACGTTCATATGAAAGATGCACGTCGTTATACAGTGTTTCAAAAGTTGTTGCATGAGTAGATGAATATCTCCTATTGCACGCACATGCTGTGCTTTATACATACGATAGCATGGATAGTAGAGAGAAAAAAAAAACCCGTTCACTGTCTTTGTGGTTTGTTTTGAAATGTCAAAATCCGACACCAGGTGTCAACATTTAGTTGGCTGGCATGTCAGTGAATACATATAGCGAAAAAAATCTGCATCATAACTCACTGGCAGTTAGTGTTGAAGCTGACAAAGCTGTGCGGTTTTGGTTGTTTTCCCGAGCGATTCGTTTCTTAATAGCGACAAGCAATACCAAGCCCATAACTTAGAAAAAAACAGGATCACATCTATTTAGTTCTTGGTTTTTACACGTAGAAGCAAAATCGCTGTCCATTCATCCGTGTGCGTGCGTGTGTGCATTTGTTATTCTCATTTACTCTCTGTCTCTGTCTCTCTGTGTCTGTCTCTTTGTCTCTGTCTCTCTGTGTCTGCCTCTTTGTCTCTGTCTCTGTGTCTGTTTCTCTGTGTCTGTCTCTCTGTGTCTGTCTCTCTGTGTCTCTGTGTCTGTCTCTGTGTGAATCTCTCTGTCTCTCTGTGTCTGTCTCTGTGTCTCTCTCAATGTGTTCTGTGTCTGTCTCTCTGTCTCTGTCTTTCTGTGTCTGTCTCTATGTGTATGTCTCTGTGTGTCTACCTCTGTGTCTATCTCTCTGTGTCTATCTATCTGTGTCTGTCTCTCTGTGTCTGTCTCTGTGTCGCTGTGTCTGTCTCTGTGTCTGTGTCTCTGTGTTTGTGTCTCTGTGTCTGTGTCTCTGTGTCTGTCAGTCTGTCTGTGTGTCTGTCTGTCTGTCTGTCTGTCTGTCTGTCTGTCTGTCTGTCTGTCTGTCTGTCTGTCTGTCTGTCTGTCTGTGTCTGTCAGTCTGTCTGTCTGTCTGTCTGTCTGTCTGTCTGTCTGTCTGTCTGTCTGTCTGTCTGTCTGTCTGTCTGTCTGTCTGTCTCTGTCTGTCTGTCTGTCCTGTGCTGTGTGTGTGTCTGTCTGTCTGTCTGTCTGTCTGTCTGTCTGTCTGTCTGTCTGTCTGTGTGTCTGTCTGTCTGTCTGTCTGTCTGTCTGTCTGTCTGTCTGTCTGTGTGCCTGTCTGTGTGTCTGTCTGTCTGTGCGTCTGTCTGTCTTTATGTCTGTCAGTCTGTCCGTGTGTCTGTGTGTGCTTGTCATTTCATCTGTCTGTGTGTCTGTTTGTCATTCTGTCTGTCTGTCTGTATGTCTGTCTGTCTGTCTGTCTGTCTGTCTGACTGTTTGTCTTTGTGTCTGTCTATCTGTGTGTCTGTCTGTCTGTTTGCATGTCTGTCTGTGTGACTGTCAGTGTGTCTGTCTCCCTCTCTCTGTGTTTGTCAGTGTGTCTGTCTCTGTGTCTGTGTGTCTGTTTGTCTGTCTGTCTGTCTGTCTGTCTGCCTGTTTGTATGTCTGTCTGTCTGTTTGTCTGTCTGTCCGTCTGTTTGTGTGTGTGTATGTGTATGTATGTCTGTGTGTCTGTGTGTCTGTGTGTCTGTCTCTGTGTCTGTCTATCTGTGTGTGTGTGTGTCTCTCTCTCTCTCTGTCTGTCTGTGTGTGTGTCTGTCTGTCTGTCAGTGTCTCTGTCTGTCTGTCTGTCTGTCTGTCTGTCTGTCTGTCTGTCTGTCTGTCTGTCTGTCTGTCTGTCTGTCTGTCTGTCTGTCTGTCTGTCTGTGTAACTGTGTGTCTGTCTGTGTGTCTGTCTGTCAGTCTGTCTGTCTGTCTGTCTGTCTGTCTGTCTGTCTGTCTGTCTGTCTGTCTGTCTGTCTGTCTGTCTGTCTGTCTGTCTGTCTGTGTGTCTGTATGTCTGTCTGTCTGTCTGTCTGTGTAACTGTGTGTGTGTGTCTGTGTGTCTGTCTGTCTGTGTGTCTGTCTGTCTGTCTGTCTGTGTGTCTGTCGTGTCTGTCTCCTCTCGTCTCTCGCTTCTTCTCTCTGTCTCTCTCTCTCTATCTCGCTCTCTCTCTCTCTTCTCTCTCTCTTCTCTCTCTCTGTCTCTCTTCTCTGTCTCTCTCTCTTCTCTCCTCTCTCTCATCTCTCTCTTTCTCTCTCTCTCTCTCTCTCTTTCTCCTCCTTTCTTCCTCCCCATCTCTTCTTCTCTTCTCTCTTCTCTCTGTCTCTCTCTCTCTCTCTCTCTCTCTCTCTCTCTCTCTCTCTCTTCTCTCTCTCTCTCTCTCTCTCTCTCTCTTCGCTCTCTCCTCTCTTTCGCTCTCCTGTCTCTTTCTCTCTCCTCTCTCTTTCCTCTTTCTCTTCTCTTTCGCTCTCTCTCTCTCTTTCTCTCTCTTTTCTCTCTCTTTCTCTCTCTTTCTCTCTCTTCTCTCTCTCTCTCTCTCTCTCTCTCTCTCTCTCTCTCTCCCTCCCTCTCTCTCTCTTCTCTCCCGGTGCATGCTGTAAATGAGTACAAATATCTAGAAGTGGTCCTCTCCACACTGTTGTCATCCAAATCGATGCCAATGGATTTGGTTCAAAAAGCGAGAGCCGGTATGCATCACGTTATCAAATGTCACCGAAAACTTGGACATGTTTCTCCAGACTTCCTTTTCAAACTTTTCGATGCTCACATAAGGCCGGTCTCTTATACTCGTCACAACTGTGGGGCCTGAAAGCTTGCTCTGATGTTGAAAGTGTCCATCTACTGGCATTGAAACGATTTTCATAACTATTGACACGGACTTCTGACATTACTGCGTACGGAGAAACGAGTAAGTATCTTATAAGTATCATTGCCTCAATACGTGCAGTTAAGTACCGGCGGCGAATTTTACAAACAGATCAATGTAGATATCCCCGAAATGTCTGCAAAATGATGCTACAACGTCCGAAAATTAATTGGGCTAATGGCATCTAGAAACTGTTATGTAACCACGATTTGTAAATCTATGAAGTTGCAATGTGTCCTAAATGAGACTTGACTTCTTGGGGATCCGAGGGGGCGGGCGCCTGGTTGTTGACTTTGTTCAAGGTTGTCCTGTCGCCCTTACAATCAGCGAGAGATATAAAGTTTACAGTTTCAATCTGTATTCATGAAGGAGTTGTATTTGTATAGCATTTAAAAATTAGTTTTCATGGATGTCTTGGTCCGCCTCCGTGCGAGAGTCAATGAGTTATATAAACTCAGACACCGTTACATCAAAGATCCCCATGCCTCATTTTCTTGTCCGTCATGTAAAGACGATGGCGACTTCAGACAAACTGGTCTTTCCTGTTCAGACGCCCTGTTTATTATTATATAAGACAGAGGTAAAAGTTTGTGTATTCGATGCAAAGCATCACATTGATATCCTTGATGGAATGGCTTGTGGAATTGCAGACACATCGAGGTCAACTGCAGTGCATCTGTACTACGTGTATGCCTTCAAGCGCAGACAAGCAGCTTAACAACCGGTGATTTATATGCATGATTAGGCGTATAAGGCCGGCGGCCTTTATAAATAAGACCTTTCGCTCGTTCCTTCTCCTTCCCACCCCCCTTTCCCAGAGTCCTACAGACAACACACATCAGGACACATCTTCGTGATTAGCAAGACACGATTCTTGATGCGTGTGTCATACAAATGACCTGCATGCTCTTTTGACAATGAGGATAACGAAGAAACCCCGCACGAGATGGCCACAGTAAGACCGACGGTCGTCACAATCTTGACTTGGGCAACTTGTCTAAATATTGCAGACATGAGTCTGGTGGTTCATCACGCATCCATGGGCAGGTCACGCAAAGCAAAGAAGAAATGATCACCTCTACTTGGGATGTAGAACCAGTGAATGTTAGTTTCAAACGGTCACCTTTTTTTGGTGGTCGGCAACGTAGAATATACATGTACATGTCGCCACAAAATCTTCTGTACAAGAACACGACGTATTTATATTAGAAGCGTAAAATAGCAATGTATGTTCTTGTAACTCCATCTCAAAAGTTATAGTTGGAAGTAATGTACTGGAAAACGCTTTGGAAAAGTGTATTTTACTTTCTCATCGGCATGGTGTTGCCTGCTCTGACCTGCTTTCATAAGCGCTGTAGAAAGATAACACGATGGCGTTTTCGTGTATACTATTTCGGCGTGTCGGTTGACCACCGGGGTCGAAGATACCAGTCTTGTGCGGGCCTTCCATGACGGACCCGAGTAATGCTGGCCAGTGCAATCTGGGAAGCGCACGCCAGGGGACAGAGTGGGCACTGGAGGCACGCTTGTAGGGCTGGACCTCCAGGTTTTCATGCGTTCCTTGGCGTTGATGATCCGCATCATTCGAGCTTTTCGGAAGTTCTTACAGGTCCTTCGAGTGATTGCTCTCCAACCAGGTCTGTTCTCAGCACAGGGTTCAGGGTATTTGACGCAGCATTTATAACCTTTTTTGAGGGGCGACTCGCACTACACAGTCATGCAGTAAAGCACAAAGCATCAGTCCTTGACATACGAGTACGCATAACCCTTGACTTACAGACACGCTTTCCCGATCCGTGATCAATGTACACAAGAGGCGGTATTTGAGCATCGTCTCTGTATGCATATTGACTTCCCAGTGTTGACTTCGTGGCTATTTTCGTATCGATCCTGTCTGAGTCAATGACTGCGGATCACCACACTGGACATCAGCCGTTGACATGCTACTTGTATTAGAGGAACCATGGCAACCCGATCTCCGAAACAGAAGGCCAGCTCCACGGCGCGGCCGTCGTTCGTTTTACACGAAAGCACGAAGTACAGGGCGGCGTTACTTAGACACGACGTCTAGCGATGCGTAGGCCAGTGTTAACTTAACGTGTGTCAACATCTGACTGCCTTTACACCTGACTGCCTTTACACCTGACTGCCTTTACACCTGACTGCCTTTACATCTGACTGCCTTTACATCTGACTGCCTTTACACCTGACTGCCTTTACATCTGACTGCCTTTACATCTGACTGCCTTTACATCTGACTGCCTTTAGATCTGACTGCCTTTACATCTGACGGCCTTTACATCTGACTGCCTTTACACCTGACTGCCTTTACACCTGACTGCCTTTACATCTGACTGCCTTTACATCTGACTGCCTTTACATCTGACTGCCTTTACATCTGACTGCCTTTACACCTGACTGCCTTTACATCTGACTGCCTTTACATCTGACTGCCTTTACATCTGACTGCCTTTACATCTGACTGCCTTTACATCTGACTGCCTTTACATCTGACTGCCTTTACATCTGACTGCCTTTACATCTGACTGCCAATACATCTGACTGCCTTTACATCTGACTGCCTTTACACCTGACTGCCTTTACGTCTGACTGCCTTTACGTCTGGCTGCCTTTACACCTGACTGCCTTTACATCTGACTGTCTTTACACCTGACTGTCTTTACATCTGACTGCCTTTACACCTGACTGCCTTTACATCTGACTGCCTTTACATCTGACTGCCTTTACATCTGACTGCCTTTACATCTGACTGCCTTTACATCTGACTGCCTTTACATCTGACTGCCTTTACGTCTGACTGCCTTTACACCTGACTGCCTTTACACCTGACTGCCTTTACATCTGACTGCCTTTACACCTGACTGCCTTTACATCTGACTGCCTTTACATCTGACTGCCTTTACATTTGGTTACATCATTTTGGCTTTTGTTGACACCGGTCTATGCCTCGCAAGAACTCGGCTTTCCTAACGCCTGCCTATGCAACGCGCCCCAGCTTTCTATCGTTTGTTAAGATGAAGAAGACATGCATTGCAGCAAAGACAGGTTAAGCAGAAAGGAGAGCACGGTTTTTTATTTCACAAAAAGTTAAAAAATATATATACTTCCATTTTGGTGGGGGTAGAAGTGAACACTCTTACCCATGCAACTTGTAGGTTAGGGTAGTTTCAGGTAATAAAGAAAATTCTCCGTTTCGACATGCGATTACGAACTCAGCGTTGCGTTGTGTATCTCTTGAAGCACGGTACTCATTTCCACTTGCAAGAAAAACAAGACCTTCCTACTCCCCACCCAGACACATATCTGCCATGCACTCGAAGTTTTGTTTGACAGTGCCGGGCGCGGCCTCGGCCTGCCTTTTGATCATGCGCGGGAAAAGTTTGATCGCAGTCAAGTGCAGGGCGTGGTGCCACCAGCATATCTCAAAGGTCAAGGTCGTCTACGTCTGCAGGACCTCGAACACTTTTTCAATGGTAAGAGATAGAGAGAGAGAGCTCTGTTTGCGTGGGCAGATGCATTGGCGTCTGAGAAGTCACACCTTGCTTTGACAGATCTGGGCTGGGTGGCTGGGCGGCTGGGTGGGGTCGTGTCTTCACTACGGGGGTGTGCGGTGCAGTTCGGGTGGCGCGGCTTACAGTGGTGGGCGGGGGGAGTTTTCCGATAAACCAAATACAGGGTGGAAATGAAGAGCTGTAGCTAAATCACCACTGCCTACACACTCTCATGAACGCACACAGCCACCCATATTGCATGGCGGGCATTCTGCCTCTCTTTGTGTTGAGTGAAAGAGATTCAAAAGTTGCGCAACTCTTGGCGTGGCTCGGTACATCAACACTGCAGCCATGCACATCACTGGGTTCTGGTTTTGCATGTGTTTACGCCCTGAAATGAAATGGGAAAGCGCTGTTCGGGTCCCACGCACATCTCGTGTCGTTAAACTTGGTAAGTCCTGAAGGGGGTGTTGTTGACATCTGCTGTAAGAGTACGCCCGAAAGATCTATAGAAAGAAATGGCCAAGGAACATACACATGCAACATAAATATACACAGATATTTGCAACAACATGACTATCTGCAACAAATTAGCTTTGTCTTCTCCTATGTTACAAATCTCCACCATTTCACTTTTCTTGTTCAGTTGATATGGAACACAAATATGGCAGTGTTGGAGTCGATGCCAGTTGTACACGTTTTCGTTGCGGTTTTCTCAACAATGCTTCAAGATACTTCACGTGGCACGTTAGGAATACGATAACATTGTCTGCATTGGCTGGTGGCACACTGTTCTTCTCCCAAAAGACACTCTAGTTTTCTTCACTTTATCAGTTTCACCGTGCAAATGAATTTACTAGACACCTTTCTGCTGCAGATGTTTCTTCCGATCAAAGTTCGGCAACATTGTTTAAGATATGATTGTTGACTGCCTCCTCCATGCTTTGTGTGTGCTTCTTCTCGAATGAAGAGAGTTCCTTGGAATGAAAAAACAACCCCACTGAGTATAGGGTAGACGTTTGCAGGACACTTACGTTGCATACCGAGTTGATGAAGCAAGTGATATTATAGTGTCGAGCATCGGGTGCATATAGAGGTGAATGGCAAATTGTAGTGGCGAGTAGTAGTGGCGAGTAGTTCTTGTAATGGCGAGTAGTAGCTCCAGTTGTCAGTTGAAAATATAGTGGCGAGTAGCCGCTACTATGGCGAGTTCTAACTGTGGCGCGGCGAGTTGTAATTGTAGTGGTGAGTTGTAAGTGTAGTGTCAAGCTGTAAATGTAGTGGCGAGTTGTAAGTGTAGTGGTGAGTTGTAAGTGTAGTGGTGAGTTGTAAGTGTAGTGGCGAGTTGTAAGTGTAGTGGCGAGTTGTAAGTGTAGTGGCGAGTTGTAAGTGTAGTGGTGAGTTGTAAGTGTAGTGTCAAGTTGTAAGTGCAGTGACGAGTTGTAATTGTAGTGTCAAGTTGTAAGTGTAGTGACGAGTTGTAATTGTAGTGTGAAGTTGTAAGTGTAGTGGCGAGTTGTAAGTGTAGTGGTGAGTTGTAAGTGTAGTGACGAGTTGTAAGTGTAGTGTCAAGTTGTAAGTGTAGTGACAAGTTGTAAGTGTAGCGGCGAGTTGTAAGTGTAGTGGCGAGTTGTAAGTGTAGTGGTGAGTTGTAAGTGTAGTGGCGAGTTGTAAGTATAGTGTCAAGTTGTAAGTGTAGTGGCGAGTTGTAAGTGTAGTGGTGAGTTGTGAGTGTAGTGGCGAGTTGTAAGTGTAGTGGCGAGTTGTAAGTGTAGTGGTGAGTTGTAAGTGTAGTGGCGAGTTGTAAGTGTAGTGTCAAGTTGTAAGTGTAGTGGCGAGTTGTAAGTGTAGTGGCGAGTTGTAAGTGTAGTGGTGAGTTGTAAGTGTAGTGGCAAGTTGTAAATACAGTGGCAAAAAGTAAGTGTAGTGGTGAGTTCTAAATGTAGTGGCGAGTTGTAAGTGTAGTGGCGAGTTGTAAGTGTAGTGGCAAGTTGTAAATGCAGTGGCAAAAAGTAAGTGTAGTGGTGAGTTCTAAATGTAGTGGCGAGTTGTAAGTGTAGTGGCGAGTTGTAAGTGTAGTGGCGAGTTGTAAGTGTAGTGGCGAGTT
>JAWQFJ010016338.1:47500-57500 GCA_034096865.1 Theodoxus fluviatilis | reverse complement strand
GCAACGCGAGGCCGAGACCAGTGGGCTGGCTGGCTAAGCCCCTTGACGTAGGTAGGTCGACCTGCAGACGTAGTACTTGTGGTTATTGAGCGGAACAGATCGCCCCAACTGAGCTGCTCCTGTTTGCTGACAGCGACCCAGCAAGCCACTGCTCCAGTCTCCAGACAGCTGGGTAGCCACTCCGATGCACAGGCGTCGTTCCCTGTCCCCGTTACCGCTCGCCCCTCTCTCTCCAGCTGCCTGCCTTGAGCGCCTTGTCCCCCGCCTCTCCTCCCTCTCTTAGCTTGACTTTTCTTCTCCTCCCTCTCTTAGCTTGACTTTTCTTCTCCTCCCTCTCTTAGCTTGACTTTTCTTCTCCTCCCTCTCTTAGCTTGACTTTTCTTCTCCTCCCTCTCTTAGCTTGACTTTTCTCGTCTTCCCTGTGTCTCCCTACGCAGTTCCCTCTGCCCATCAGGTAGGGAGAAACGTAGGTAAGAGAAAGACTGCCGGATTCCAGAAGACTAAACAAAAAATGATCGGTAAGACCACTGGGAGGTATTGGGGTCACTGGTTTAGTATGAAAACAAACGTTTCGGGCGATGCCCTTCTGCAGGGAGAAACATGAAGAATTTTTACATTGTTATATAATGCCCTGCTTTGTCTGATATTCGTCGATAATGCATCATGCCTTGAAGACAACCCTAAGAATGATTTTGTCACTCTGCTTTCAGCGGAGTCCATCCGTAGTCAGATCAGTGAGTGTTTTTATTGCTGAAAGCATTCAGTGAGGAAATTCAAGGCATTGGATTCTGTTGAGTCATGCATTATTATATTGATAAGGAGATATATTGTTGACACCGTCTCGGAACTGCAAATTACATTGAACTGCAATGTGATACCAGTGCTGAGAATCACTGTGAACTTCCAGGAAGTGGGCCGGTGGTCTGATCAAATAAACGTTTTGCTCTTTTGTTCGTTTGTTCATTCGTTCATTCGTTCGTTCGTTCCTTGCGGTTCGCAAGAGACGAATTACTGGGGAAGTCGAGACTTGACCAGCAATTACTCTCATCAGCTCTGCTGATGTCCTTGATCAATGATCTTACATATCCGCCATTCATCCCCATTCTCTTGTCTATGGCCGAGAGACAGATTGAGATATGAGATGGATATGAATACGGTGGATTGGTTGGATAAATGGGTGGGTGGACGCATGAACGGATCGATGTATGTTTGGAAGGATGTATGGAAGGATGGATGGAAGGATGGATGGAAGGATGGATGGAAAAGACGTTAGTGCTCATCAGCCTTGGTAGGCTATGTAAGGCAATTGGCAACCTAATTTACTGGTTCATTATTTTACGAATCACTTAAACATGTTAAAACTTACCACGGGCGCACGAAGTTCCATATTCAACTTTCACGTCTACATTACAGTCATATCGGTGCCTTTAGCAGTCAAAACTCCTGATACTGATCTAATTGTATGTGCTAATAAATCCTGACACAAATGTCGTGGAACTGCGATTTGTTGCGTTTCCGGAGGCCACTGAGAGAGAGAGAGAGAGAGAGAGAGAGAGAGAGAGAGAGAGAGAGAGAGAGAGAGAGAGAGAGAGAGAGAGAGAGAGAGAGAGAGAGAGAGCAAGAGAGAGCGAGACAGAGCGAGCGAGAGAGAGATAGAGAGATAGAGAGAGAGAGTGCGAGAGAGCGAGCGAGAGCGAGAGAGAGACAGAGAGAGAGAGACAGAGAGAGAGAGAGAGAGAGAGATTCAGTCTTCGAAAGGAGTCGACTGGTCAATTCAGTTTGAGCAAGCGCTTTGACAACGGTTCCTCACTTTGGGAACTAATCGATTATCAAAGTAGTTTCATAACCACATGAAAATGGACTTGATTCTTCACGTTTTGGCACAGTGGGAACAGCATAGGTACGGCATTCACTCTCTCTCTTTCTCTCTTTCTCTCTCTCTCTCACTCTCTCACTCTCTCTCTCTCTCTCTCTCTCTCTCTCTCTCCCAGTATTCTGCAACTTTTACCTTTGTTGGTATGTGATATGCCAGTGGCCTAACAAGAAACCATTCGTTCGTTCGCAACAGGAGGGTATCAGGTTATTCAGACCTGGCATTACTTGCAAGTCACCTGCATGGGAACACCCTGACACAATTCATGCACAACGATGAGCTGTGGCGTGGCCCCTGTATCCAACCCCAAGCAACATATTGACAGTCATCTACCGACAAGCAAAACCACCAAACCAATCGTGGAAAAGCTACGAGAGACGAGCCACACTAATGGACTCGTCCGGGGAGAGGGGTGTGAGAAAGACAGCCGAGCTGGCGGGCCGCACAAGCTGGAGGGCCATAATACCATGTTTGACAACATTATTACGATATTTTCACCGAATCTTCAGATTCTTTGTCATTATGTGTGTGGATCACTACGTATTCACTGTGGATTAATTAACCGATCAAGATCGTTTGCCAATCAGATGCTGTCGCCCGCTAGCATGTGTGGCCCGCCAGCTCGGCTGTCTTTTCAACAGCCCTCTCCTCGGAAGAGTCCATTAGTGTGGCCCGTCTCTGGAAGCTTTTCCCCACTGGTTACCAGGTTTAATTTCAGCTTTGTGGCAGGAATAATCATACATCGAGGACAAAAGACGACGCTTAAATGGCTCCTATCCCGCGAGTCTCTCAACCAGCCAATTGGCTGACAGAATGCTGACAGGATCACTTTAACTGCATTCAGCGTGGCTGAGACTAGTGAATATAGTCTCAGCAACAGGTTGGTCACGTGATAGCCTAAATTCTTCCATAACATGCATACCACCGATCTGAACAGCCACGCTGAATGCCATATCACATCGTGAGTGTATTCCTCCGCTTGTTGTGATACACTCCATACTGGCAGCCATTTTTCCGTCAGTTCATTTTCTAAACATCGATTTCCCATGAATGTAAAACTTGTATGCGGTAAAATTCGAATCACAAGAGTGTAATATTGTGAACTCTACTAATTATAAGGACTTTGAATACAACAGCAATATTTATACTTCATTGAGCGAGTTCGGAGGGTCAGAGTCGATCTCTGGTTGTGAATTCTTGTCAGCAAACCGTTAGATGACAACTAAAGACGCTTCAGCGTTTGTGTGAACAGTGATTACACGTACCTTGTCAGCAAACCGTCAGATGTCAATTCAACACTGTCTAGTCTCGCTGGATAAGCAGTGAATCAGAAAATGGCTTTAACTTCAGCTCCAAAGAAAAGAAAAAGAACAGAAATGACACCCAAAGACAAAGTGGACTTGCTTGATCGCTACCGAGAGCTAAATTCTAAAAGTTTGAGGGAGGGTGCTGACATTTTGGGTGTGTCGGCATCATTTCTGTGCCAGACACTGAAAAAAGAAGATGAACTTAGGGCTGATATCGCAGAGGGCTCCAGTCAAGGCCAAAGGAAGCGTCGGCGCTGCGGGAAGGATAAAGAGACAGAAGATGGCTTAAAGCGGTGGTTCGACTCTATCCAAGCACGCAACACACCTGTAAACGGCCCAATCCTGTGTCAGAAGGCGGAACAGATTGCTTCCCAGCTTGGTCGCTCCGAATTCAAAGCTACAAATGGGTGGTTTAACAGGTGGAAGAAACGCAACGGCTTGGTGAAGCGGGAAGTGCCGGTTAATATAAACGCCGCTTATTAAAAACACTTTTGTTCGGTCCCAATGTGTTTTTAATAAGCGGCGACTACTGTATATACACAATCGCACGTGCTCAAGGCAGCTTGCAACCTTATAGACACGTTCGCGCTAAAAGTAGTTCTCAAATGATTTCCTGAAAATCTCATAGATTAGTTTTATTAGAACACCAAATTTGTGTTTATCTATCGGGATAAATAATTGGAGTGAAATAGAATCGCCTCTTTTTACTCTCAATGGTCTTCTGATCATGTTGAATTTTGATTGGTAGAATCATTGGAATGTGGATTCGAAGTCACGTGACCAACCTGTGTCAGAGATAGTATCTCTGTGTTCAGATTGCTTTAACTGTTGTTACCATCGGGACTAGTTCATAAATCTCAGGACTGAAAGTCTTGTACAAGAAGAAAATAAGTATTTTCCCTAAGAAGAGATCAAAATTGAAAACAGCCCGGTAGATTCCATGTGTAGTTATCATCACACTTATTAGTCCTGGCAAATTCATAATAGATTTATCTAATTTATTTCCTGTGATAATTGTAAAATGTGCATATTGAAAATGGAAACCTTACGTCAATCAGTGCGACTAACCATTGCTTTTGACTAGATGATGACAACTCACTCGAGCCCGTTTCAAAACGATAACAGCAAGGTTTCATAACTTACTAAAACTTCTGTTTCAAATTGTCGATCAGTCCAAAACGGTTGAAACGTTGGACCTGGCCCGGACCATGAAGCAATATATCATGTCTCATTCAGAATGGCAGGGGAAAACTGGACCAGAATGACAGACAGTCGGAGTGCCCGATACCAGTGCGTACTAAGTCAGAGGTGGCGTGGCGGTCACTCAGTCCAAGCGCTCTAGCCACTGCGGACAGCCGCACTGTCGTGAGAGACCACGTGTCCTGCCTGCAGTGTATCAGCAGGTAAATCCGAACCCGCTTTCGCACGCTTGGTCGGGCTCGGCGCCAGTTCGTTCACCTTGGCCCAGAGTGCGGGCGCACCAGTCCTCACTTATGCATTCTTCACCTCTGTTTGCCCGTCCACCCCTGACCACGTATATCAGCACTCGCTAGCGACTTGGACAGCCTGTCCCCACCCCCCACCCCCATACCCCACCCCGGTTCCCCCCATCCCGTCTGCCTCAATTTCATTTCTACTGGGCCTGTTCATCTATCAGTGTTTTTGTTGTTCCGACAGAGAGTGCTACCGCATTGTATCCGACGCATTACAGGGGAGCGAGGCGACAAGACCGGCCGCTTAGCTTGTAAAGGGAAATAACTTGACTTGCTTCAATTTTCGGTTACCTCCCCTGACTTGCGTTACCTCTGGCGAGAAACAAGGGAATGGGGGTAGGGGGTGGGAGGTGGGGGGTGGGGGGGATGAGTTGCTTTGTCGTGAGGGGACCAGACGCGGTTGGCTATAGCGCCCCAGCTGACTGTCTGTCGTCTGTCTGGCGGAGCTAGGACCCGGGCCTCGTAGCGTCGCTAGTGATTCCCGCCTCACGCTGTGACGTCACAGGCGACGTTTGCACACGCTGCAGTGACATGGAGACTCGTATATAAGTGGCCAGAGAGAGCGTCGTGCCGTCATAGCGACACTGGTCTGCCCAGACTCATTTCCTGCCAATCTCTTTTCTGTCCACCTCAAGTGCGGCACTGCTCCACTGCCAGACAGCATCTTTCAAGTTTGGACGCCCATCCACCCAGAAGTTTCAGAGATCCAAGCTCGGGTAGGATGTTTAATTTTGTTTTTGAATTTTTGAAAACGTTAATCAGAAAGATGTTGAAGTATTTTGCCTCTCATCGTTGCCGATGTTGTGATGTCAGGTTTTAATTAGAATGTTTGGGTCCGGGCGTTTTAACAGCAAACTTCCTGGAATGTGCAAGAAGCGTCGTTTCGATAAATATTCTACAAACTGCTCCGGCAGACGAGTAGGGAAAGAGATGAATAACCACTTCTTTACATTCATAGATTTTTCTACATATATTTCTTGCTTCAATCAAGTTTTGTTCGTATGAAGGTGAACATTCTTTCACTGCTGTTTCCTGTGTGCCCATGAAAACGAACGCGATAAGCAAACACACTGCTCCCCCACCTGTTATCTTCTGTGGCGGGACAGTTGAACCGTTCATGCAAAGCAGACCCTAGTTTTACCAGTACCTTGGTCTGCATACTATAAACGTACATCAAGTGTACTCCACGGCGATCATCGGCCTCATACTTAGTCCTCCCCCATAGCCACAAGATCATGCAGGCACCCGTGCGGGGTATGTGCGCGCGCATGTGCACGTGAAGCTGGTGAACAGTTGGACTTTAATTCATACTTCGACGCCAGTTTCAAATGAGGAAAACAAAAAAGCAGCAGCAGAGCAAACACTCTATTTCCGTGAAGCACAGACACAGACACTCTAAAAAAGAAACATAACCGATCCACCCAGCCCCGAGTATTTATTTATTAACGAAAATATCCCATTGTTTTTCATTTTTAAACAACGCGAAAGTTTCTCTTTTAACCCCTGACTATTAAAATTGAGTGAATAGAATGAGCTGCGGAGCCTAGTTGTGTGACAATGATGTGTAGATTATGAGATACCGATTGCTCAATCTGACATGTACATGTATGCGAGTGTGTGCATGTGTACGCACGCGAGTGCACATGTGTGCACACGTGCTTGTGTTTATTGTGTATGTTTGCTTGCATATCCAAGTAACTTCTCCTCTGGCTTCTTGTTCGATCATGTGCTGAAAGAATTGTTGGTCTACTTCATTTATTACGACTAATGCATTGTTTTTCGGAATACTTTGTTCTCAGCATATCAATAACCATAACCAGGATATCTCCATATTCACATGCAAAGGCAGGACCTAAGACTGATTATTTTCTCTGCAGTTTCTGTTCCCAAGGGCTGAGAACATTATACTCTGTGAACAACACAATGAAATTCTCCTGACATCATCATAATCATCATCATCATCATTATCATCATCATCATCATCATCATCATCATCATCATCATCATCATCATCATCATCATCATCATCATCATCATCATCATCAACATCATCATTATCATCATCATCATCGTCAACGTAGTCGTCGTCGTCGTCATCGTCGTCGTCGTCGTATTCGTTGTCGTTGTAGTCGTCGTCATCATCGACGTCGTCGTCGCCATCATCATTAGTAGCAATAGAACCACCACCACATTAATCAACGTGGTCATCGTCGTCGTTGTGGTCGTTGTCGACACGGTTATCACTTCCTTCAACATCACTACCAGCATCACTACACGTCATTTACATCTCGTTGTCGTCGTCTCAAATTCTATCCACATATTTAACGTGGCGTTCTTCTTTTTCGCCCTCCTCTTTATTTGCCTCCTGCGTGTCCCCCTTCTGCTCTTCTCGCTCCTGGTCCCCCTCTTCCTGCTCTGCTCCTCCTCTTCCTGCTCCTGCTGCTCTTCCTTCTTTTCCTGTTCCTCTTCCTGTCCCTGTTTCTCTTCTGCCCCAGTCCATCTTTTTTCTCCTCTCATTCTCTCTGCTCAGCCTGCTGCTGCTCCTTCTCTGCTCCATCTCCAGCTCCTCTGTCTACTTTTGCTCTTCTGTCTTCTCCCTCTCCCCCCTCTTCTCCTGCTCCTCCTCTTTCTACTCCTCCTGCACCATTTATTTCTCAACCAATAGCATAATCATCATCGCCATAGTCTGCCTCCTTCCGCAGAGGAAACGTGAATTTATTTCATGACAAAACTTCCCGTCAGACACTTTTTCAGTCGATCTAAAGAAAAGACGCTCTTTTCTTGTCGATTGACGTTGTTCATAGTTATCTTCTCGCCACACACACAAACACAAATTCAGTAGTACTCTCTAACAGGATTTGCAGAGCGTTTGAAGACTCGTTTCACGTGAACAAACTTCCAGAGGCTATCAAGCACAACTTTGCGCGAGACACTGAAGTAGTTGTCGCAAATATGCAAACATGAAATAGATCCTTTTTCTTGTCAATTATTGGCCATTTCAATGCTTAGCGTCTATACGTGTGTGTTTCTCTGAGTGGTTTCCGCCGCGAAGTTCTTTCTTTAAAAAAAAAACAAACCAGAATTAGTTTCATGCTCACCTTACACTTTTCAACTGTTCGTCGCGTTTCTAGTTTTTTACTTTGCGAGCAGTACTCTTGTACTCATGAGAAGGACTCCATACATAATGACTTGCCGAGCCTTTTGTGAAAATTAAATAAGAGCACACTATCTATGTCAGGGGTACGCTCCTCTTGATTCACTGTTGCAATTTCTCAAATTTGATTACGCACCCGTACACTTGTCAGATACAATTTTGCGAAAAGAGTTATTCTTCTTTTCTGTTCCGCCAACCGGTTTGTTGTTGTTGTTGTTATTGTTATTGTTTTTGTCAATGCTTTGCGATGTATGTATACCATTCCATTTCAAGACTTTATTGAACAAGGGTTGTATGCTCTTGAATGATACCTTTCATTTTCCGGTGGCCCTTGACAAAACAAGGCAACAGAAGAATGTCTAAAACGCAAACTCCCGTTGTCTTTTAACAAAACTGTGACATGAACGTCGGAGTGCAAACCACTTGAGCTCTTCAGGAACCATTGTTTTCCCCCAGGCCTGTAGCAATGAATAAGAAAAGTCCGCAATAATCCTATCAGGACTAACAAGGAGATTGAAAGATTCTCTGGAAATGCATGGAGTTAGAGGTTGACATATTAATTCCGCACTCTGGATACACCTGAGCTGCACACAACACCAGCAAGCACTGGAATTCTGCACTCTAGATACACCTGAGCTGCACACAACACCAGTAAGCACTGGAATTCTGCACTCTAGATTAGCAAGCACTGGAGTTCTGCACTCTAGATCAGCAAGCACTGGAGTTTTGCACTCTAGATACACCTGAGCTGCACACGACACCAGCAAGCACTGGAGTTCTGCACTCTAGATACACCTGAGCTGCACACAACACCAGTAAGCACTGGAATTCTGCACTCTAGATTAGCAAGCACTGGAGTTCTGCACTCTAGATCAGCAAGCACTGGAGTTCTGCACTCTGGATACACCTGAGCTGCACATAAAACCACAAAACCAATAAGCACTGAGCAGAGCTCTGACTAAGAGCTGAAGACGGTCTCCTTATGGTTGCTTTGCAGAAAGGTGGTCTTCAAGGGAAACTAGAGATGTATGCTTGCGGAAAGTGCTCAACCTCACGAGATCCCAGGAATATTCTTGTGTTTATGACGCTGAACAACAACAAGAAGCAGATTTCATCATCATTATCGTCGCCGTCGTCATCATCATCATCATCATCATCATCATCATCATCATCATCATCATCATCATCATCATCATCATCGTCATTGTCATCGTCGCCATCGTCGTCGTCATCATCATCGTCGTCATCATAATTTTTATCATCAAATAAGTGATAAAGGTTATGTTGATGATAACAACAAAGCCGACGATAACAACACAACAATAATAATAATAATGACATAATTATGATGTTGATGATGATGATGGTCATAGTTGCCATCATTCTCACAGTTATTATCATCGGGTTTTTTGGTTTAGTTTTGTCCGAAAGTCAAACCCATTACTGTACGGTCAAGGATGTAAAAAATTGCTCCCTGCACAAGGCCACGTCTAACTGAAAAGGCGTGCACGAGAAAGAGAGAGAGAGAGAGAGAGAGAGAGAGAGAGAGAGAGCGGGAAAGAGAGATAGAAAGAGAAAGAGAGACAGAGAGATATAGATAGAGAGAAGGAGAGAGAGAGAGAGAGAGAGAGAAAGAGAGAGAGAGCGGGAAAGAGAGATAGAAAGAGAAAGAGAGACAGAGAGAGAGACAGAGAGATATAAATAGAGAGAGAGGGAGAGAGAGAGAAAGAGAGAGAGAGAGAGAGAGAGAGAGAGAGAGAGAGAGAGAGAGAAAGAGAGAGGGGGAGAGAGAGAGGGGGGGAAGAGACAGAGAAAGAGAGGGGAGGGGAGTGAGACAGAGAGAGAGAGAGAGAGAGAGAGAGAGAGAGAGAGAGAGAGAGAGAGAGAGAGAGGGAGAGAGAGATTAGGAGTGTTGACAGGAGACTTGTCCTATGTTGTCAATCCAAACACACGAGCGGGTGAAGCAGCGTCCCACATCATGACCGCACTGGTTCTGACGCAGCCAGGTCAAATATTTTGTACCGTAGCTGCCTTGAGGAAACACGTACAAGTAGGCCTACCTGAATTTGTGACCTTCCACAGATGTATCGACTCAAAGCATTCCAGACGAATACAAGTGTGGACGCACGAAGACCAGAGTTGCTCACGTGCCTAATGGAAATGTGGGTGAAAC